>JAMPIV010009339.1:0-272500 GCA_024509875.1 Oreohelix idahoensis | reverse complement strand
AAGATTGGTATCCCCTATCCATTAACAGTGGTTTCCGTACAATATAATGTTGCCTTCTCCAGCAAGGCAAGCCTGGATGCGGCGAGGCATACTGTTGCGTGATAAATTCTCGCAACATCGTTTTATTTCAATATCTGTTTTATAACGCAAGGGCAACAACTGCTTGGAATTTATAGTCACTTTTCTCGGTAAGCATTTGTCTTCTCGCGTTGGTATCGAATGCAGTTAAGTTTGAGCTGTGGTCGTTTTTGCGCTGGACTGCGCATGACTTGTCTTGCTTCTTTGTCGATCGGTTTCCGCCCACCACTAGTGGGAGTGAGCGATTTGGAATGGCGAAAGAGATGCCTCGTTGAAGAGGGGATCTCCGCTATTTTTGTTCTGTCAGGGATGTGTAGTCCTCTTAATGGATATTTCGTTTATTCGAGATAATACCTCTAGTGTTTCCCACATGTCGGGAGGCGTGATATTTCTGTGTATTTCATGAAAGCAAGGTAAATTGACTCTTTCATTAACTCTATTGATTTTGGGTCGTGAGCGATTTCGATTCATAGCCTGTCTGCGAAAGTCGTCGTCACGAGATGTTTTTCCCAGCTCACATGTCGCTGCATTGTACTGCATCGGTTGATGCAGGTACCAAGGACCATTACTTGCTACTTTGTTAAATGAACTAGGTTTGGAAAACCTTTATTATCTAGAGGATATTTTTGAGGACATTATTTATACTTCGGCAGACGTGTCTGTCTTGCTGAAGTCAAACTAAGGAGAGTGAACTGATCTCATACATCTGGTTATCTCCTGGCTGTTATAGAAAAGGATGGAGTTGTTCACCTGACTACATTTACAGCACTTTGAAATATAACATGCATCTGACTCATCATTGTAATGCTGTCTACCGTTCATTGCTGTATTGAATGTTGCTGTGATAATGACTGTTTGATGTGCCTACACATTTGCGTAACCATTTTGTCACTGTGGCGTCCACATTAAATAATGAAGAAAAACGTCAACGGCTGTTTCAAGACTCATTGACTTTATACGTCGTGAGTTTACTGACGTCCTATGTGGATTGCCCTGTTATTGTTGCATGAACATTGTTTTGACTGAACACATCTACACACTACACAAAACCAGACATGCGGATGCCATCCATCATCATATGGCATCACGCATCATTTGGTGGCCATAAGCTGGTTTGATTCTGGTACTAGCAAACACGGGGTCCCTTACCCACTTCATTTTCAACAAGAATTCATCAGCATCCTTCAAGAAATTAACATTCTTCAATACAGTCAACATCTTCAAAATTTTCAAAGTACTCGGCGTTGCCCGGTAAAAGTCAAATTTCAATTTTTTGACGGAAACAAGAATTTGACAGTACCCGGCGTTGTTACATGTTGCCGGATAACTCGGACTGCTGTTATCTTTTACGCAAGTCAAGCAAGTTGCTGCTGTCAAGGTTCCAGTGCTGTCGTTTTTTGAGAAGGTCAAGTGCCGGTTGAAACGGGTTGTTTTCTGAAGAAGGCCAAGTACCGATTTCCATCAACTTACTTTTGGATTAGAAGGTCAAGTGCCGAAACAACTCAACACACAGTATTTCAGAAGCTCTTGTACCATCGTGTTAGCAGTGGAAGCAGTTCAGATGTGCCATCATCGTTGGAGCTTCGCTCTTTAGGACGTTGATTGACATCCGTTTTTCTGCTGTTCTACGATTGGAAGCCTATAAGTTAAGTGGCCTGTTTGTATGTAAACTGTGCCCTTATACTTCTGCTGAGTCTTCTGTGTATCATCTCATTCTATATGTTATATGTTTATATGTTATTTGTATATTTATATGTTTATATTTCAGCGCGTTCTCGGTTGGGTGGTGTCTCCGTTAGATTATGCCACGTCATAGAGGTCGTCTATTGTGAGCGTTTTCTGTAAGGTTTGCAAATTTCCAATACTGGAATTTGCTAAGCGACTTCTGTTGCTATTTATGTTAGCTGTGATGACATGTTTTAATATTGTTTTCGTTATTATTTCGCATTCTTTAGTTTTGTTTTGATTTGTTTGTGTTTGTTAGCCTACTCTTGTCTATAATTTAGTTTCATACAACATTTTTGTTTATACACTGTGGTGTCATGTATTTTGTTTAATTCTATCGCAGATATCGTCACATTTTTTGTGATATTTCATTAATTTCTGCTTTATTTTTAGTTGATTTCTGCGAAAGTTTTTGTATTGTTGCTGATCTTTGTTATTGTTTACATTGTTATTGTTTACATTGTTTGTATTGTTTACATTTTCAATGTTTACATTCTGCATGTGTTTACATAGTCATTGTTTACAGTTATAGTAATTAGTTAATGGGCTATGCTAATGCACTGTTACTACTATACTGATGATAAATGAATGATGAATAGTGTCGTGCACTATTGAATGAGAAGTGCACTTATGATCAAGAATTGAGTGCTGATATTTCATATACAAGTTCTTTGATTGGAGACTTGTTTCCCACAGAGACTGGGATAATATAAGGTGATGTGAATATACAAGTGCTTAATTAAGACTTGTTACACTTAGGTTTGAAATAAATTAGTTAATTATTTCAGGTTTTGGACTCATATGTTAGACAACATGTCTACATTTGAGCACTTTATTGAGCAGGGTAAATTGCTTGGGAAGACTGGTGATAAGTTAGAAGAATTTGCAACTGCTCGATATGATAAAGCAATGGAAGCTGAACAAAAGAAACTGCAGATGCAGGTGGATGAAAAAAGATTCCAAATGGAAATGGAAAAACAAAAAAGGGAATCAGAAGCTGAGGAGAGAAAACTCCAGCTACAGCTAGAAGCTTAGGCTGAGAATAAAAGACTTGAAAAAGAGGCTGAGAATAAAAGACTTGAAAAAGAGGCTGAAAATAAAAGACTTGAAAAAGAAGCTGAAAATGAAAGACTTCAAAAAGAGGCTCAGGCTGAGGAAAGAAGATTACAGAGAGAGTCTGATGAGAGGAAAGAGAAAGCAAAAATGGAACATGAAGAAAAGGTCTTAGCTTTAGAGTTGGAAAAATTGAAATTGACAAGCATGAGTAATGGTAATGATTCAAACAAGGGTTCATCTTCTGGTAAGGCTAATAATGATACTTTTAAGATTAAGTTACCAACATTTAGTCCTTCCAGCGATGACATAATGTTCTATCTGGACAGATTTGAACAAGCATGTACAGCTCATAACATAGACAAAGCAAAATATGTTTATCAGTTATCAGGGATACTGACAGGTAAAGCTCTAAGTATTATTAAATATGGTGGATGAACCTGACAAGAACAATTATGAGGTTGTCAGGGCCGCTTTGTTAAAGAAATATCAGCTTAACGAAGACGGCTATCGTCTACAATTTAAAAACATGTTACCTGAAAATGGAGTTGAATTCTCCGAGTTTATTGCAAGAATACGCATTACTTTCTCACGATGGGTTTGAACTATCTAAGACGGAAAAAAACTTATGAAGGACTTATGGACTTAATACTTAGAGACAAAGTCATGTCGTCTGTCAATGAGTCTTTCCTTGCTTTCCTTCATGAACGTAAACCTAAAACAATAAAAGAAATGGAAGATTTCTGTTGCCAATACGTAACTGCGCACCCACACATAACCATGGGTAACTCTAAGGTGAAAGAAGGTTTACCAGTTGCTTCGGCAGCTCCGTATGGTCAAAACTTTGCTCGTAGATCCCAACAAAATTTTGATAGAAAGAGTAGCGGTAATTTCTGTCAAAATCATGGAAATCAATTTCATGGTGATTCTTCTTCGAAGAATTGGAGACAACCTGATAGTACTCGTTACTATCACCCTAATAATTATAAGCATTTCAAAAGAGGATATGGTAATAGAGGTTATTCCTGCCGAAGACCTCAAAACCAAACAAATAGATGTTCGCATCAATGTGAACATGATAGTAATCGTGGAAACTGGAATTCGAACCAGTATAACAATTACAATAGAGACAATAATAACTGCAGAGATAATAATAACTCTGATAACTTCAGAGGTAATAATAGTCGGGGTAGATCTCAACACACAAAAAAGAGATATCAGCAGGCTAATGCTGTACAACAGGAAACTGAGGCAGCCTGTAATCATGTTGTTGGTAGTAAAAACTTTGACGCTGTCACTAGTTCTGCTTTTGACTTTGAGAGAGCAAACAAATGTCCCCAATGCAGTACTTTATTCGAACCGGGTACCATAACTACTTTGAGTTGTGGTCACCCACTTCCCGCTCTTCCTGCTGCTGTTGCGCATGACGGGAGGGGTTCTTTAATTCTACATAAGGGTCTTGTTAATGATACTCCGGTCTCACTACTTTTCGATTCCGGATGCACCACTATTGGTGTTAGACAATCGCTTGTAGATCCATCTTGTGCTACAGGAAGGGTTATTAAATGTGTCACATTTGGCGGCACTCTAGAAAAATATCCTACTGCTGTAATTCGCATTGCCACTCCTTTCTTTACTGGAGATGTGCATGCTTGTCTCTTACCTAATCCTATTGCGGACCTTATTATTGGTCGTATTCACGGAGTTAGGGAGTGTACCCCACAGCAGATTGCTGCTTGGGAGATAATAACATGCAAGCTACAAATGCAGTAGTTACAAGAGCACAAGCTCTACAAACACCCGAAACTTCACTGAATAGTGATAATGAAGTTGATAGCCAAGATAGTCACTTAGTAATCACTCGTGACTCTTTCATAAAATTGCAAGAAGAAGATTCTTCTTTAAAAAAAATTCTTCGTTCTTGCGAAGAAAGGTGATCCGAATCAGGATACAAATAGAAAATCTTGGATTGCAATGAGAAACGGCGTACTTGTACGTATGGTACAAGATTCGGCTACGTCGGCACATTCGCAAATTCTTGTCCCCAAGAGCATGAGAGTGCAAATATTACAACATGCTCATGACTCGCAATGTGCTGGACATATGGGTTTTTCCCGTACGAAGTCGAGAGTCCTTGCGGCTTTCTTTTGGCCTTTTGTCAATAAGGACATTCGTATTTACTGCCGATCATGCAAGGTATGTCAGGAGGTCAAATCTAGAGGACCACGACATGCTGCGCCTATCCAGGCTGCTGACATTCCTATTCGGCCGTTTCAGAAAATGGCCATAGATATTATTGGCCCTTTTAAGGTCAAGTCGGCCAGAGGACATCAGTTTATCCTTACATGTGTCGATATGTGCACACGTTGGCCAGAGGCTATTCCTCTTAAGAGCATATCTACTACAGATATCGCAGATGCTCTTTGGTTCATATTTTCTCGCTTGGGGTTCCCCAGAGAAATATTGTCAGACCATGGCACTCAACTCATATCTGACACTATGTCACAGGTAATGTCTACCTTACATATTGAACGATCTCTCAGTAGTATCTACCATCCTATGTCTAATGGGTTAGTTGAGCGTCTGAATAGAACGCTCAAGACTTTGCTTGGTAAGATATCATCCTCAAGATTGGGACAGGGTTTTACCCGCGGCTCTCTTTGCCTATAGAGAAGTCCCTAATGAACACACAGGATTTTCTCCCTTCGAACTTGTCTTTGGCGCGCGTCCACGCGGCCCTATGTCTTTATTACACGATCTCATCACTGCCGATGATATTAGCGATGAAACTCAATCCTCATATGAGTATGTCATTGCTCTTAGACAAAAGATCATTGAGGCATGTAAGCTAGCAACTGCTTCATCAGAAATTGCTAAAGAGAAGGCAAGGCAGTTTGCTAACAAGAATAGATGTCTACGACAACTTTGTCCAGGTGACAAAGCATTCGTCCTACTCCCCCAGTAGGGAAAATAGACTTCTTATTGCATGGAAAGGTCCGTATGCAATAGTCTCTCGGATTTCCGATGTTGACTATGTGGTCGATATTGATGGAAAGCATAAAACTTTCCACATAAACATGCTTTCGGAATTTCACGAACGTCCGGACTATTTGCTGCCTATTTTCCAGGCAACGGATGATGCTCCTGCACCTCACGGTCATTATTCATCCCTGTCTGTCATTCAGGATGAGGAAGCTACCTTCTCTGATGTCAACCTTCCCCTTCCAGTGGTTCCATTACATTCCACGGAATCTTGGAAAAAACGTTTCTGTTTCTCCTAATCTTTCTGGTGACGAACATCGACAAGTCTCGTCGATGTTACAAACATTTCAGGATGTTCTCACTGACATTCCTGGACACACAGATGTCATAGAACATGACATAATTCTTACCGACAATAATCCAATTAGGGTTAGGCCGTATCCTATTCCTATACACTTTCAGTCGCAAGTGGAAAAGGAATTGGATGAAATGATTCAATTAAATATAATTGAACCATCGACTTCACCATATTCTTCTTCCATGGTTATTGTCCGGAAGAAGGATAAGAACATACGAATTTGCGTTGATTATCGCAAATTGAATCAGGTCACAAAGTTCGACGCTGAACCGATGCCTTTGTTAGAAGATCTACTGATTAGACTTTCTAATTCTAGATTCTTCACTAAACTTGACTTGTCTAAAGGTTATTGGCAAGTGCCTTTAGCAGAGCATGCCAAACCTCTTACTGCTTTTTCTACACCTAGGGGTCTATTTCAATGGAATGTTATGCCTTTTGGTCTCATGAACGCCCCTGCCACTTTCGTTCGCATGATGCGTCGAATTCTGTCACATCGTTCGGATGTCATCGCATACTTAGATGACATCTGTCTCTTCAGTGATACCTGGGAAGATCACTATTTAGGGTTATATGACTTACTGTCCACTCTACGTGAGAATAATTTGACAGCAAAACCTTCTAAAGCTTTTGTTGGTTTTGGTGAAATCTCTTTCCTGGGTCATCGTGTTGGTCATGGTCTCTTGAAGACAGAAGACCACAATACTTCCAAAATACTGAACATCTCTGTTCCTAAAACGAAGAAACAAGTTAGGAGTCTCTTAGGTTTAATTCAATTTTATGGGAGATTTATTCCAAATTTATCTTCGATCATGGCACCTCTATCAACATTGTTGAAGAAAGGTTCGCCTAATCTGGTCCGTTGGTCTGAAGAATGCCAATCTTCACTAGACCAAATCAAGAATATATTTTCTTCTCCTCCCATCTTAAGATTACCTACTCTTGATAGGACTTTTGTTCTTCGGAGTGATGCTTCATCCACTGGGATTGGAGCAGCACTGATGCAAGAATATGCAAATACTCTGCATCCTGTTATACACATTACTAGAAAACTAAATGCGGCAGAGAGGAACTACTCGGTTTTAGACCGTGAGTTGTTAGCGATGGTTTGGTCAATTCTAAAGCTACAAAGATTCCTCCTGGGCGCACATTTCATTCTAGAGACTGATCAGAAAGCTATTACAGCTATTCAGACTAAGAATTTGAAGAGTTCGAGATCCACTCGATATGCTATAGCTCTTCAACCTTTTCACTTCACGGTACGAGCTATCCGTGGTGCGGATAATGTGATGGCTGACATTTTGTCTAGATGCCCACATGACTTCAACTAATACTTCTGTCCTATATTCCTATATATTACAGAGTCATAACACACCTATATTTCTACAATAGATTAGCACATCTGTACTTACTTTATATGTACACACTATCGTGCTTTGTTGTCATCTTCTTCTGTTCGTTTTTTTAAAATGATAGAGGAGGACTGAGTAGTTAATATAAGGGCCGTTAGTTTACTAAACAGCCACAATTATTAATAATGTATTGTACCTTATGAAGCATATTAGTTATTAATTAGCATTATATTGCTTGTACTTTCTCAGAATGTCATTGTTGAGCTGAGGACTTACCTTACGAGTTCTAGATTGTGTACTTACCCTCGGAATACCAGAGCATATGTCCTGGATCGTCATGTAGTTTAACTTTACTATGTACTTATGTCATTACATGTCAAAGAATGTACTATCTAAATTTTCCTATCAGATTTGTACATCCATTTTTAAAGACAATATTAGAGTATGCTGTTTAATGATGATTATAGTAACTTGCATACGTATATTGTGTTTACATGCTAACGTGATGTGTGTTGGTGACACCTCCCCGATGTGAATATTTTTTTGAGACATATTTATTTTTCTGTTGAGGTATATCCTCACCAGACACTCTATAATTAGCCTATTGTTTGGCAATTTAGTTAATTATCAGCGCATAATTCGTGCGTTTTGAGCCGCTTATCGCTTGCTCTTTGATATTGAAAAAAAAAAATATGTTCCACATTTTTTTTTTTCGGGAGGAGGTGGTGATATGTTGCGTGATAAATTCTCGCAACATCGTTTTATTTCAATATCTGTTTTATAACGCAAGGGCAACAACTGCTTGGAATTTATAGTCACTTTTCTCGGTAAGCATTTGTCTTCTCGCGTTGGTATCGAATGCAGTTAAGTTTGAGCTGTGGTCGTTTTGCGCTGGACTGCGCATGACTTGTCTTGCTTCTTTGTCGATCGGTTTCCGCCCACCACTAGTGGGAGTGAGCGATTTGGAATGGCGAAAGAGATGCCTCGTTGAAGAGGGGGATCTCCGCTATTTTTGTTCTGTCAGGGATGTGTAGTCCTCTTATGGATATTTCGTTTAGTCGAGATAATACCTCTAGTGTTTTCCCACATGTCGGGAGGCGTGATATTTCTGTGTATTTCATGAAAGCAAGGTAAATTGACTCTTTCATTAACTCTATTGATTTTGGGTCGTGAGCGATTTCGATTCATAGCCTGTCTGCGAAAGTCGTCGTCACGAGATGTTTTCCCAGCTCACATGTCGCTGCATTGTACTGCATCGGTTGATGCAGGTACCAAGGACCATTACTTGCTACTTTGTTAAATGAACTAGGTTTGGAAAACCTTTATTATCTAGAGGATATTTTTGAGGACATTATTTATACTTCGGCAGACGTGTCTGTCTTGCTGAAGTCAAACTAAGGAGAGTGAACTGATCTCATACATCTGGTTATCTCCTGGCTGTTATAGAAAAGGATGGAGTTGTTCACCTGACTACATTTACAGCACTTTGAAATATAACATGCATCTGACTCATCATTGTAATGCTGTCTACCGTTCATTGCTGTATTGAATGTTGCTGTGATAATGACTGTTTGATGTGCCTACACATTTGCGTAACCATTTTGTCACTGTGGCGTCCACAATAAATAATGAAGAAAAACGTCAACGGCTGTTTCAAGACTCATTGACTTTATACGTCGTGAGTTTACTGACGTCCTATGTGGATTGCCCTGTTATTGTTGCATGAACATTGTTTTGACTGAACACATCTACACACTACACAAAACCAGACATGCGGATGCCATCCATCATCATATGGCATCACGCATCACATACTTCCCACAAATGTTTGTAGGTAATTGTGAGTCAGACTGTCCCAGTATTTTTCATCTACCTTCTTCAATTGTTAGCGTCTCTGAGTCCACTCTTTTTTAAATGATTCTTGAGTAGTGACCAAACGTTTTCAATTGGGTTTAGGTCGGGACTGTTGCTGGGCCACTTCAGCACTATCACATTCTTCTCTTGCAGCCATGCTTTGGTGGTATGAGCTGTATGCTTTGGGTCATTGTCATGTTGAAATGTGCACCCATCGGGGTACATGACCTGCATAAATGGCAGAAGGTGTCCATCTAGTATGTCGATGTACCTTTCTTTCGTGAGAATTCCTGTGAAAACACACAGTGGGGTTGCACCTCTTGCTGACACCCCTCCCCAAAGATGGAATTTCTGGGTATGTTTCGGTCGCTGGTACACAGGCGTTACAGAGTCTTTCGTCCAAATATTTATTTGGGCAGGATAAGACCAAACAGAACATTCATCTGAAAAAAATCACATTGTCCCATGACAAATTTTGGTGTTCGTGGCACCAGTTCAAGCGCATCTGTTTGTGAGTCTCTGTGAGCAATGGTGACGAAATTACCAGCTTTTTTGTGTAATTCATCCTGTGTAGCTCCCGGTTGACAGTAGCATTAGATACCTCTGGGCTTCCCAACTCGATCATGCGTTGCCGTATGTTTTCTACACTCTTCATTGGCCCAGCCCAAACGATTTGGGCGAGACGCCGATGGTCCTTTGTGTCCAAAATTCTTGGCCTCCCACTACCTTTTTTTCGCTCGATTCCATTACCTGCTTTTAATTTACTCACAACTCTGTACACAGTCCGCTCAGGAATGTTCAAGGTTTTAGAAATGTTAGAACATGTTTGATTTCCTTCATTCCAAAGCTGTGAAATTAACATACACTTTGACTTTGTATCCATTTTCTGCCACTAGCATTAGAAATTGTCGTCTGCTCTATTATCAAGGGACTTTTACTCTCCGCTAATTTTCTTTTTTTACTTTTGATAGTGTTTGCTCACTTAAGTGGAGTGCAAATTTGGGGCAGAACATGCATATTTAATTAGATTTCAGCATATTTAGCTGAGCAATATGGCTGCCATTTTTTTGCAAAGTACTGTGTATATATATATATATATATATATATATATATTTATATATATATATATATATATATATATATATATATATATATATATATATATATATATATATATATATATATATATATATGAAATTTACTAAAGTGCTTGTGCAATAAACATGTGCACTATGATATCATCATCCACTCTCTGCTGTCTGAGGAGCCTGGGACCACCTCTGCTGTTGGTTTCCTTGTAAGGAAACCCGCACGAAGCAGTCACCAGCTCTTACAGGGGGGGGGGGGCTGTGAAGGCTCCTGAGATAAAATTTGCATGTGAGGTTACAGAAGGCCCTCTTCAAATGCCACTGTACACCCACAAGCAGATTATAATGTCAAAATGCAATTATAAACAGATTAAATGTACATGTTACAACTTACCCCGAATTTTCTGTGCGAACACAGACTTTTTGCACAGGAAACATCTGAATATATTCGGGCAACTGATTAAAGATGCCGTCTCTTTCAGGTGAGTAAGGTGTCTAACTTAGAGCTCTTGAAGTTGGATCCCTGAACTTAAGGCGCAAAGTGATGTCTCCGGGGCTTCTCTCTTTTAATCTTAGAATTCACGTCCAGTCCTATGGCCGTCCTATACTTGTGTCCTAATATTCCGTGTTCCTGGCTGTCTGTGATTCCTTCTTGAGGAAATTGGAAGTCAGTGAAGTATTCTTACCACGCTGTAGAATATAGCGAAATATTCCGCCTACGCGCCCAGGTTGCTTCTTTGATGAGAAGTCAAATCAGGAGCAGTCTATCTTAGCATCTCAAAAGTCAAACTAATTGCAAATAAGTGTCTGATGTTGGTACGGGTCTATTCCCCCACTGCCCTCCTGTAGAACACTACTACAAGACAACGTAAGATGTGATTTTTAAACTACAAAACCATTTAAGATCTTGCTTCTTCCGTTTCGTCTGTCATGTTTACAAACTCACTACTACACAGATCTATTGCTGATAATATCTTCCAAGATGTTATTTTCTTGCAATTGTTTATCACAACAAAGCCCATCTGCCGAAAGTATAGCATAACTGTTCATGTCTTTATCTTTACCAAGATTGTCATTGACGGTGTAGTTGGGTACGTCACGTCTGCAAACTAGCACCTTATCATGCGACAACATGGTTTAGTGTATCTTCCCAGACAAACAGTCTGGGTTAACAATAGGAATGACGCTCATTGTACTTTTACTCCGTCTGGAGCTGGCGATAAGCGAAACTCAGTGTGGCACGTTCGCTTTTTCGCTACGCGTCGCCGATAAACCAAAGGAGAAAATAATCAGAAGATAGGAGTGGGTGAGAGGTGTGACAAGATGTGATAAGAAATCCTTGAACGAAGAAAGCGAAAACAACGAATACTGGAAGAATTAGCACGTAAAGGAATTGTAGTGGATTTGATGGTATTGTATGATGGTGATATTACTAAGTGTGATGTATGAGGTCAGCTGTGAAGGCTCCTGAGATAAAATGTAGCTGTGAATTTTCAGAAGTCCCTTCTTGCTACCACTACGACCTCACACCTATCTTTTTTTAGTAATGAATGTGGCTACGTTAAAATCTAGGGTACTGAATGTAATGTGTTGTATTGACATATACAAACACAGATATTAAATAATATAATATTATCAATAAAATTTAGAACACAATGAACTAAATTCAGCTGGTGAAATTTTAGAAAGTAAATCTTTTTTAAATTTATTTGTTCTGAACCAAGGTTTTAGTTTGGCCAGAACATATGAAAGATTTTGGAATTTATGAATGAATGGCATGAATAAATAGCATGATAAATAAAAGGTGTGTACGTATACAATTTTCACGATTAGTTAATATTTCTACAGTTCATAATTTTATTTTCCCTGGGAGAACGATGAATAGATGTGCTGCTGGGGTGGCTTCATCCCTCCCTGTCTATGCCTACCAAACATTGTCCATTAATGATGGAAGGAAATGGGATGTTTTAGTAGTAATTCACTTTGGGTGCTATGTCTATGAAGTTGGTGTAAATCCAGCAGACCAGCCTGCTTACGTAACTTTGAAAGAGTAGTTCTGGTGCTGGAATCTGGTGGCCCCACCTCTCCGTGCTTGGGGGCAATATATCGGGTGGCCCCACCTCTCCGTGCTTGGGGGCAATACAAGGCTGTTCTGCCGAGATGCGACACTGCACGGGTCCTCACTGTCAATTATTTACCCAGCATTTGACACCCAATATTGGGTGTCAGCGAGTGTAGATGGACGGGGAAGGGCATAAAATATATTTCAGAAGAAAAAAAGCAAATTATATACTCTGGTAGTAATGATAATCGTCACACAGAGGGAGTAGCCATCTTAATGACACAGAAAGCAGCAGCATCGCTTATCAGCTGGGTACCTATCAATGAGAGGCTAATATTAGCTAGATTTCAGACACGATTTTTCAAGCTCTCAATTGTACAATGTTATGCACCAACTAACGACGCTCTTGATACCACAAAAGATGACTTCTATGAAGCACTTCTAAGTACCATCAACACAATACCCAAGCATGACATAATAGCAGTCATGGGTGATTTTAACGCCAAAGTAGGTGACAACAACGATGGAGTACAAAGATATCTCGGTACTCATGGCATAGGCTGTATGAATCAAAATGGCGAAAGACTTCTAGAACTTTGTGAAATATCAAACCTCGTTGTGGCAGACACCATCTTTCCACATAAGAATATCCACAAGATAACATGGAATTCACCTGATGGCAGAACTAAGAACCAGATAGATCACTTCTGCATAAGCGCTAAATTTCGCTCATCAGTTCAAGACGTCAGAGCATACAGAGGTGCAGAGATCGGAAGCGATCATAACCTCTGCATAGCTAAAATGAGAATTAAACTGAAGAAGTTATACCAACCGAATAAAAATAGAAGAATAGATGTACACAGACTGCAATCAAATGATATAAAGAAGGAATATAATGTCAAATGAACAAATATTTCAATGCTATAGGCAAAATTGACAACGATATCACCACCAAGACAATCGATACTAAATGGGAACAACTGAGAAAAGCAATGACAGAAGCAGCTGTAGCGACCACCGGATACCTAGTACATAAAAAGAAAAAATGGATGAGAGAAGATACTTGGGATAAAATACAAGAAAGGAAAACAGCAAAACTTAAACTACTAGCGGCAAGTACACATAATGCAGTTGAATCTTGCAAACTAACTTATAACTTGTTAAATAAAGAAGTGAAGACAAAACTCGAAGAGATAAAAGACATTTCATTAATGAACTGGCCGTAGAAGCTGAAAATGCTGCAAGAACTGGTAATAGTAGGTGCCTTTATCAAATTACAAAACAACTATGTCACCAGCCTACTGCTATGGAAACACCTGTTAAAGGTAAATTAGGGAATTCAATACCAACAGAAAAAGAACAAATGAAGAGATGGGCTGAGCACTTCATGGAGGTGCTAAACAGACCACCACCAACAGTAACACCTGATTTTAATAATGNAAACANCTANAANTANCTNGNCNANNACTTGCGATGAATTCACGCTGGACGAGATCAAACAAGCCGTTAAAAGATTAAAAAATTTTAAAGCTGCTGGAGTTGACGAAATTTCAGGGGAAATGATTAAAGCAGTTAATGACAACAACCTCTTGAGAATTTTAGATATTATAAATGAAGTATGGAGAGAAGAACAACCACCACAACAATGGAAAGACAGTATTATTGTAAAGTTACCGAAGAAAGGTGATCTATCAGACTGTAATAACTGGCGTGGTATATCTCTATTATCAGTACCTGGAAAATTATTATGTTGCATGATGTTAGAAAGACTTAAATTGCATGCTGACGAAAAGATCAGAGAAGAAGAAGCGGGTTTCAGGCCGAAACGATCATGTATTGATCAAATATTCACACTAAGAACAATTATAGAAGAATCAGTGGAAAGGCAATCGCCACTTATTATCACCTTCGTCGATTTTCAAAAAGCCTTTGATAGTCTACACCGCCCATCATTGTGGAAGATACTTACAATCTATGGTTTTCCAACAAAATATGTGAATATAATCAAAGCGCTATATGACAATGCAAGATGTTGTGTTAGAACAAATAAAGGGAATACAGAATGGTTTACAGTAGAAACAGGGGTGAAACAAGGCTGTATTATGTCACCACTACTTTTTGGAATAGCTATTGATTGGGTTATGAGAAACTATACCCACAATGAACAATTGGGTATAAAATGGACAAATGGAAAATTCCTGGGGGCCCTGGATTTCGCAGATGATGTAGCATTCTTAAGTTCAACACCAAGACAATCCCAAGAAGCAATAAATAATTTGTGTCATCTCTCGGTTAAAATTGGTCTCCAAATAAATGCCTCTAAAACTAAAGCTATGAACTTTTCTAACGAGACCTTTGATATCATCTTGAACGGGGAAAAACTCAGAAAGTTGAAAGTTTCAATTATTTAGGCAGTAAAATGACTCAGGATGGTGACACAACAAGAGAAATCCATACTAGAATTGCTTTGGCAGCTAGCGCCTTCAATAGATTATCTAACATTTGGAAATTACGATCATTGAATATACATACCAAGCTTCGTCTGTTTAATTCAAATGTCATCTCAGTGTTAACATACGGCTGTGAGAGTTGGAAAATAACAAAATCATTGGAGAACAAGCTGAATACATTCGAGAACAAATGTCTTAGAAAACTCATGAACATCAGTTGGAAAGAATTCAAGACTAATCGACAAATAAGAGAAGACTCTAGGCAGAAATATATCTCCGACTATATAAGGAAAAGACGATGGTCATATATCGGTCATGTCCTACGAATGCAAAACAACAGAATACCACTACAGGCGCTCACTTGGGTTCCTGAGGGTAAGCGGAAAAAAGGAAGACCAAAAGAAACACTCAGAAGAACAATAATAAGAGAAGGAAGAACGTTGGGCCTAAATAATGTGCAAGAGCTAAGAGGAGTGGCGTCACAACGAACAACCTGGAGAGCACTGGTTTCTGCCTTATGCGCCGTGTTTGGCGCTTAAAGAATTTATTATTATTATTATTATTTGACACCACCTTTTGGTGTCAACATAAAAAACTCACAGCTCTGAAATAAAGTATTGGTTTAGGTTCAGAACCTTACCTAAGGAGCCACTTCTACACGTAACAATTTACAATAACCCCACTTAGACAGGGTCAGATCTCTCTGACCATACAACACATCTTACCAAGTTGGTTTCACATAGGATAAGTTCTCCCAGACTACATATTCCGAAATATGTTTATTAGCTTCCTGCCATAGAATAGGATAGGTGATATGTTCCACTGATCTCAACACTTGATCTGTCCTTCCTAATCCTTGCTGGAGTTTATATATATTGTTTGTCCCTAGACCCTGAACTAGGGCGGGGGGTCTAGAGCAAATCCTTACTTGTTGTAAGGCTAGATTTCGATATGGCAGTATCAAATCACTCGAAACATTAAGCAATATTTAAAATATACAAAGAAATAATTTCAATCTTACCAGATTATGAATAAAGAACACAGAAATGCTAGCAAAACTCAGCTGAGCTGCTGGCTATAGTATGGCGTCCCTGAACTTATTTCAATTTACTTCATTGGAAATCACCACACTTAAAATTTACTGTGTCTATCACTGGACAACTATTGAGGAATGGCAAAAAAGCGCGTCTGAGCGCTGATAATATGATTGTCTGTGGCCAATCAATGCCTTGTGTTTTTTCAAATTCAAATTTCCTACACTAAAGTCATTTCAGTCATGCTTCAGTCAAGTATGGATTTTTATCTGTTAGTCCGTCCGTCTCTACTTGCGTTTTCACAAAAAAACGTACTTGGTTTTTGAACCAACCTATCCGTCCCCTCTACAAATTTTGTCTTTAAAGTTATTTTTAGCCACAGCTCCCACCAATGTCCCTCTCTTTCATTCTAACTAGATTTGGACACTTGAGTCTCAAGGTCGCGGTTTTTGTGCAAATTAGTGACATGTTTGATTCAATGCAGTCTTTCGCTGATGTGAACAACACAGTCTTTTGTCAATGTCTTCATTATTATCTATCCGTCTGTATAAATAAAAGCATATTATTTCACTGCTCAAAATGGGCCATCCGGCCAGCTAGGTTTTTATATTCCTAACATCATTATTAAGAAAAAGTTACTTTTCAAGGTTAGTTGTTTTTTTCGAAATATTTTCTAGAATCTTCTGTGAAACGTTTGCCGCTGCATTCAAATAAAGGACAAAATATCGCAAAAACGTCCAAAAAATGACTGTTGCGTATAATACTATGGTCCCTTTTGTCGATTTCGTTACCTTGTGTCAACTTGGGGACGTGACTTTTCCTTTTGATCTTCGTTCTCATTTCGTTCCAAGGGTAAAGGTTCTAGCAATTTAATTTCCATGGCGGGTGATGACCCGCGGCGTGGGCGATCATGCCTTCTAGTAACTTACGCATTCTTTTTATCCCTACATTTTATCCTTTGGAGATATTTTTACGTTGTATCACTGTTAATTTTATGACACATCTCCCCACTTGAAAACATGCCTACGGCAAGTTCTAAAACCAGTGATACACATAGATAAAATCTCTCCTCACGTCTGCCATTACTCTAATTTTGATCACAGGGGTGCCGACTGAGGAAATCTGCACCGACATTCAATTTGCCTGGGATATATTGGATACTAAACTGATAAGGTTGAAGCAGTAAAGACCACCTCAGCAATCTTGCGTTTTCATGCTTAGCCTGAGATAAGAATACGAGAGGCTGATGATCCGTCTCGACCACAAAAGTCCTACCATACAGATAGATTTGAAACTTCTTTATTGCCCAGATTAACGCTAAACATTCTTTTTCGCTTGTGGAGTATCCTTGTTCCGCCTTATTCAATTTGCGGCTTGCATAAGCGACTGGTTTCAGTTCCCCATCAGGTGAAGATGATGTTTGCAACAAAGCCCCTCCGAGTCCTACATTACTTGCATCGGTTCTTAAGACAAAGTCCTGTGTCAAATCAGGCAGTTTGATAATAGGCTTGCTAGTGAGTTTTTCCTTTAAGTCTTGGAACGCTAATTCACTTTGCGCAGTCCAAATAATTTTATCTGGAAGTCCCTTGCGAGTCAGATCAGTCAGAGGAGCACAAATAGAGTTAAAATCTTTGATATATTTTTTGATAAAATCCGCATAACGACACGAATGATCGCACGTCCTTTTTTGTTTGTGGTCTAGGTGCTCTCTGCAGTTTTTCCAAGTTCTTGGGGTCAGGGGTCATGTTACCCTGATATACAGTGTGTCCCAAGAATTCCAACTCTTTGCATCCAATACAACATTTTGTTGGCCTAGCAGTTAAGTTCGCCTCCCTAAGCCTATTAAATAACATTTCTAGAGCTTCAATGTGTTCTTCAAATGTCTCTGTGGCGACGAGAATATCATCCAGGAAATTCGTGATACATGGGTTATTCAGGGGATCCAACAATTTGCGCATCATCCTTGAAAATACACTCGGAGCATTTTTCAGTCCGAATGGTAGCATATTGAATTCATAATGTCCATCCGAAGTGCTAAAAGCCAAATAAGGTCTCACTTCAGGCTTCACTGGGATCTGGTAATAGCCTTTACTAAGATCCACCTTTGAAAAGTATTTTGCCTTGTTCAGTCTGGCAAATAACTGTTTTGTGTCTGGTAATGGATCCACTTGTCCTTCTGTGACAGCATTCAGTTTCCTGTAATCTATGCACAGTCTGTGTTCCCCAGACGGTTTTCTCAACAAGACGACACTGGAACTAAAAGATGATTCACTGTGCGAAATAATCCCCTCCTTCAACAAATAATCTATTTCTTCCTTCAATGCCTTCTCCTTCGCGAACGGAATAGAATAGGCTCTCATACAGATTGGGTTTGAGTCTACCAGTTTCATGTCATACTGTAGCAAATTTGTATGGCCTGATTTATCTGTTAATACATCTGTATGTTCCTCCAGAACCTGTTGAACTCTCTCCCTCTGATTTTTAGTCAGGTGCTTACTGACTTTTACCTGTGCTGCTGTTTCACAAGGATGTAATGGGTATTCATGTGAGGTGAGTGGTTCCTTTTGCATCTGAGTTGCAATAGCCAAGGTCAATAAGGGGGTGCTTTCCTGGAGTGGTCTGTCCAGATACTTCTTTAATAAGTTTACATGATAAACTTTCTCCTTCCCCTTTTTGTCAATTTTATAGTTTGTTCTAGACACCTTCTCTAGAACCGTATATGGACCTTGCCATCCAATTTGTAATTTATTCTGGCTACCGGGTAGTAGAAGCAGCACCTTCTCTCCCACAGCTAGTTCTCGGTCCTTTGTCTTCCTATTAAAATATGCTGCATGTTTCTTCCTGGCTTGTTTCAAATTATCATTTGCCAGTTTCCATCCAGCTTTCAGACGAGTGGTCAGTTCGTTCACGTATTGATAAGATGAGGTAACAGTCTCTTCCGCCTTCTCATCTGTCCAGGTCCTTAATAAAGCTTCTAATGGACCTTTTATTGGCCTCCCAAATAGCAGAGTTGCGGGAGCCATCCCGGTTGAACTATGTGGTACCTCCCGATACGCAAACAATGCGGCGGGCAGGAATTGATCCCACAGATCCGGTTTTTCGTGTGCCAACTTTCTCAGGATAGAAATGAGAGTCCCGTTGAACCTCTCTACCTGGCCGTTCCCTTGCGGATGGTACGGACTACAATGAAAGTGTCTGGCTTGAAATAGCTTAAAAACTTCTTCCGTTAGTTTCCCCTTGAACTGCGATCCATTATCCGTCAAGATTTGATGCGGGAATCCTAATCGGGTGAATATTGTAAGTAGTGCCTCTGCTACATGTTTTGAATCAATTGATGGCAGGGCTACCGCCTCTCCCCACATAGAGCAAGTGTCCACCAGAGTAAGGATGTAACTGTTCCTCCTCTTGGTCCGAGTGAGAGGTCCCACAATATCCACTGCAACCCTCTCAAAAGGTGTTCCCACTATGGGCATTTCCCCTAGAGTTGCAGGAGCAGTCCAATGCTTTGGAGCTACCCTTTGACATTCTGGGCAGGATTTGACATATCTTTTTATATCCTCCGTTATCCCTGGCCAGAAGTAATGACAAGCTATACGCTGTCCTGTGGCGCTGATCCCCATGTGACCACTGAAGGGAATCGCATGCCCGAGTTCCATCACTTTATCCCTATATGAAGTTGGAAGAACCAGCTGGTTGTGACCATTTGTTCCAGTTCCGGCCTTCATATATAATAGTTTGTTCTTCATAAAGCATTCCCCCTTGCTCGGAGGTGTGTGGCATTTGGGCAATTTTTTAAAACATGGCTTGAGTGTCCTATTCTTAGCCTGCGCCTTTCTCATCTCCTCTGGATGAGCATTTATAGGTTCACCTTCTTCCTCCTTCTTCTGTGACCTGGTCTGCACTGTCGCCATGATCACAGGCCTCTCGGGATTCCCCAAGAAGACGTATCTACACCCCAATATCAGAGGGTAGATTGGTTCATCTATCACTGCTGCTCTGATTTCTCCTTCCACATAGCGAGTTTTCACCGTTATCCTTGCGATGGGAAGTGTCATGAGTGGTATGTCCTTAGTCGCCCCTTGTATTTCCACTGTTTCTGTGGTATACTGACTTGGGTCCACTAAGCTAGACTTCACAACTGAATCATAATCCAAACCTGTATCATAAAGGCACCTTATGGTGACCCCATTACAAATAACATCCTCACAAACTGGGGGGTGATAAGGTTCCTGTTGTCCATTAGGATTAACCTTTAATCTTTGCGTCCCCGACTTCATTGCAGCAATGTTTGAAGGTTTCCTTCTACAAAATTCGGTGTTATGGTTATCTTTCTTGCACCATTTACACCATCTTTTTCCTTGGTTCAACGGTTTTCTTTCATTGAATTTTTGGTCATTGAACTGTGAGTTTCTGTCTCGATAGTCATTTCTTGGCCGCTCAAAGTTTGTCCCTACCTCTATTACCCTGTTCTCTATTGTCAAATTTATTAAATTGCTGTGGAGCTTTAAAATTGTCTATGTGCTTCTTTTTAGCACCACTTACCTCTGCCTGGGCTGCCTGATACCTTTCAGCGACATTTAAAACCTCTCCCAATTTCTCTGCACCTTGTTCCATGAGAAATTTTCTCATGTCTGGAGCCATGGACTCTCTCAATTGCTCAATCATGATCATTTCTTTAAGATCTTGGGTCTTCCCCAGAGCAGTCCATTTCTCCAAATAGGTTTCCAGTCTGGCAGAGAATTGGTGGTATGTCTCCCCAGACAACAGTTTGGCATTTCTAAATTTCTTACGATAAAATTCCCCATTTTTTTCGTACCTCAATAACAAAGCTTGCTTTAACATGTCATAATTGTCTTGGTCTTCCCTGTTCATTTTAGCAAAGACTTCATAAGAAGTACCTCTCAGTCCCTGTGATAGCTTTAAACTCCACCTCTCTCTCTCTAACCCATATGTAGTAGCTAATAACTCAAAACGTCCTAGGTACCCCTCTATGTCATCGTCTTTTTGAACAAAATGGTCTAAATGAAACCCCATAGCTGAGTTTGAGGCTGCCAGACTGGGCGTAGCATCTGAGGCTAAAGGGCTGGCACCATTTTCAGGAGCCTGGCCTTGTAATTCCAGCTCCCTTAGTCGTAATTCGTGCTCCCTTTGCAACCTTCTATCTTCTGCCTCCCTTTCGGCAGTCAATCTTTTTTCTTCTGCCTCCCTTTGCTGTCGTTTGTCTTCTGCCTCAATCTGCAGCCTCTTAATTTCTCTATCAGCCTCAATTTGTAACCTCTTCTCTTCAGCTACCTTTCTATCTTCCCTTTCAATATATTTATCACATTCAGCCGTTACGTATTGAATTAAAATCTGACCATCCATTCCCATCTCCTTTGCCGTCAGCACAGCAGCTGATCTAAATTTTGCCAGCTCCGCCATATTTTTTAGTCAATTTAGTAATGTACAAGATAAATCTCTAACCACTAAAGTACTTCTAATTACTATAGTCTAACTAATTATAATTAACCAGTTAACTAATTAATTATTACTGGCTGTGAAGATTCACCAACTTCTAATTGCCCTATTAATTTAAAGGGACACTTTTAATTTTAAGGGAATTTTACAATTTTGTTCCCCTAATTTTATTTCTCCCACCAGGAGATCCTTATATTACTGTTTATGCTAATTATCCCTGGACAAGACCCCAATATATGTAGTGGATTTGATGGTATTGTATGATGGTGATATTACTAAGTGTGATGTATGAGGTCAGCTGTGAAGGCTCCTGAGATAAAATGTAGCTGTGAATTTTCAGAAGTCCCTTCTTGCTACCACTACGACCTCACACCTATCTTTTTTTAGTAATGAATGTGGCTACGTTAAAATCTAGGGTACTGAATGTAATGTGTTGTATTGACATATACAAACACACACACAGATATTAAATAATATAATATTATCAATAAAATTTAGAACACAATGAACTAAATTCAGCTGGTGAAATTTTAGAAAGTAAATCTTTTTTAAATTTATTTGTTCTGAACCAAGGTTTTAGTTTGGCCAGAACATATGAAAGATTTTGGAATTTATGAATGAATGGCATGAATAAATGGCATGATAAATAAAAGGTGTGTACGTATACAATTTTCACGATTATTTAATATTTCTACAGTTCATAATTTTATTTTCCCTGGGAGAACGATGAATAGATGTGCTGTTGGGGTGGCTTCATCCCTCCCTGTCTATGCCTACCAAACATTGTCCATTAATGATGGAAGGAAATGGGATGTTTTAGTAGTAATTCACTTTGGGTGCTATGTCTATGAAGTTGGTGTAAATCCAGCAGACCAGCCTGCTTACGTAACTTTGAAAGAGTAGTTCTGGTGCTGGAATCTGGTGGCCCCACCTCTCCGTGCTTGGGGGCAATATATCGGGTGGCCCCACCTCTCCGTGCTTGGGGCAATACAAGGCTGTTCTGCCGAGATGCGACACTGCACGGGTCCTCACTGTCAATTATTTACCCAGCATTTGACACCACCTTTTGGTGTCAACATAAAAAAAAACTCACAGCTCTGAAATAAAGTATTGGTTTAGGTTCAGAACCTTACCTAAGGAGCCACTTCTACACGTAACAATTTACAATAACACCTCTTAGACAGGGTCAGATCTCTCTGACCATACAACACATCTTACCAAGTTGGTTTCACATAGGATAAGTTCTCCCAGACTACATATTCCGAAATATGTTTATTAGCTTCCTGCCATAGAATAGGATAGGTGATATGTTCCACTGATCTCAACACTTGATCTGTCCTTCCTAATCCTTGCTGGAGTTTATATATATTGTTTGTCCCTAGACCCTGAACTAGGGCGGGGGGTCTAGAGCAAATCCTTACTTGTTGTAAGGCTAGATTTCGATATGGCAGTATCAAATCACTCGAAACATTAAACAATATTTAAAATATACAAAGAAATAATTTCAATCTTACCAGATTATGAATAAAGAACACAGAAATGCTAGCAAAACTCAGCTGAGCTGCTGGCTATAGTATGGCGTCCCTGAACTTATTTCAATTTACTTCATTGGAAATCACCACACTTAAAATTTACTGTGTCTATCACTGGACAACTATTGAGGAATGGCAAAAAAGCGCGTCTGAGCGCTGATAATATGATTGTCTGTGGCCAATCAATGCCTTGTGTTTTTTCAAATTCAAATTTCCTACACTAAAGTCATTTCAGTCATGCTTCAGTCAAGTATGGATTTTTATCTGTTAGTCCGTCCGTCTCTACTTGCGTTTTCACAAAAAACGTACTTGGTTTTTGAACCAACCTATCCGTCCCCTCTACAAATTTTGTCTTTAAAGTTATTTTTAGCCACAGCTCCCACCAATGTCCCTCTCTTTCATTCTAACTAGATTTGGACACTTGAGTCTCAAGGTCGCGGTTTTTGTGCAAATTAGTGACATGTTTGATTCAATGCAGTCTTTCGCTGATGTGAACAACACAGTCTTTTGTCAATGTCTTCATTATTATCTATCCGTCTGTATAAATAAAAGCATATTATTTCACTGCTCAAAATGGGCCATCCGGCCAGCTAGGTTTTATATTCCTAACATCATTATTAAGAAAAAGTTACTTTTCAAGGTTAGTTGTTTTTTTCGAAATATTTTTCTAGAATCTTCTGTGAAACGTTTGCCGCTGCATTCAAATAAAGGACAAAATATCGCAAAAACGTCCAAAAAATGACTGTTGCGTATAATACTATGGTCCCTTTTGTCGATTTCGTTACCTTGTGTCAACTTGGGGACGTGACTTTTCCTTTTGATCTTCGTTCTCATTTCGTTCCAAGGGTAAAGGTTCTAGCAATTTAATTTCCATGGCGGGTGATGACCCGCGGCGTGGGCGATCATGCCTTCTAGTAACTTACGCATTCTTTTTATCCCTACATTTTATCCTTTGGAGATATTTTTACGTTGTATCACTGTTAATTTTATGACAGGAATGACAAAGTAAAAATGCCAAAGAGGAGTGAAAATCATCAAAATATAACGAGCGTCTTTCGTGACAACGTGGTTGTTTATATCCATGTGCATTGTAATGTCGATGTCAGGGCGGTATAGAAATAGTTATACCTTGTAGTAGACCTCTAGATAACGCAGAGAAAATCATGACCCATTCTGGTGTGTCATTCCGAACTAGGGTCACGACACTACTTTCATGTCTTGTTTACACGTGCTGACTAATACACCGTATCTTTCTTTTCTCGTGTTGTACGTATATCAAACAGTTGAAGTCCTTGGTTTCTTTTCTGTAAACTGCTTTATTTATTATCCGTGTTTCTGCGCCCTAGATTACCAGTCGACAAGAGTTGGAAAGACCTTGAGTGCAGACCAGGTGCACGTATTTTCGTTGATGGCACAGGAGACATGCTTAAGGCCCATGCTCCTTGGGGAGTTGAAAGGTGAAAGAAGAAGAAGAGTTGGAGAAGTGTGAAGATACTTAGGAGGTTGGAGTGGCAGAGAGGTATGCCGTCCGCCTCTAATTCTAAAGGTACCGAGTTTGCTTCCAGAACAGGGAGTATAATTGATGGAATTTTTTTCACAGTGCGCACGTTAAAAATCCTCGGCAGTTGGAAATCGTAAAGAGTAGGACATACGGCCGCTACCCTGGCAAAATGAAAAAAAAATTCTACAATGTGTGATTCCTGAATTGAGATCCTCGCCGGTGGTACGGAGTTCGTACACAGTGCTGAGATCCTTCTTGTGTGATTTAAGGGAGGAGTTTGGAGCACATATGGAATCGTCCGTGTGCAATAAAGATAGTCCTTAAAAACCAAAACCAAGCCAAACCGAAGATATTGAGGTCAGGAAGAACATCAAGGTTTTGAGGGCTCTTGTGAATTTGTTCTTCCGCATTGTTTGTCAGGCGTTGGCTAATTGTAGAATTCACTTTTGTTATTAAGTTCTGTCACGCCTTCAATCTACTTTTAACGCAACAGAAATCAAGTTCTCTACCTGAAGCGAACGTGTCTTCGTTCATTTCAAGGACATACTATTTTTATTCCCTAAACATCTTGATGGTTGAGACCAGTGGTTCTCGATGTGAGCCATGCCATTTTTCAAGGGGGCCACAGTTAGATGGTAAAGTACCTTTTTTTCCAGCTAATAGCCATTATGAGGGGCGCCATAGAAGTAAATGAGGCTCAGGAGGGGGAACCATGAGCAAAAAATAGGTTGAGAACCCTTAGTTTAGACGGTCTTATCTGCCTGTTGGGTACATAATGTACACAAAGTCGTTTATCATTGGGAAAAAATGTATTTAATTTGTTTTATTTTAGACAGTCATATCGCTATTGTTGAAAGAACACCCTTATTTAATCCCTTTTAGTGCTGGGATTTACGATCGTAAATCTTGCAATTTTCGATAACTGTAGTCATTTGAAATCTGAATATGAAGGGTACTGCTGTAAGACTGAACAGAAATGGTCATATGTAATATTTGATTTCATGACTTTCATCCTTGAAAGTAACAGGATATGAAATATAATCATACAATAACTTATAAAGCCATATCAGCTTCATCGGCCTTGACATAGTGATCGACATTCAAATAAATCTTATTTTCTATTTACAAACATCTTATGAGATTGGTAGGGCGTCTTTGGAACAACTGATCCAACCTTCATTACAAGTATATGTTTTTTGTATAATTTGAGCTTCTGAAAACACCTACATTTAAAAATTATTTATCTGGAAAAGACCTATTTTCAGGAAATGCAAGGTGTGACAATGACAGTGCGTTCAACGTAAGTTAACCAATCAGCATTCTCGGAAGATTCGTCAGGCTATTGTGATTATCATTGTGATAAATTTAACCGTGATACAACGTTAAAATATCTCCAAAGATAAAATGTAGGGATAAAAATAACGCGTAAGCTACTAGAAGACATGATCGCCCATGCCGCGGTTCAATACCCGCCATGGAAACTAACTTGTTGGACGTGAAAACAAAACGTTTACCCTTGGAGACGGGAGGGAACGGAGATCAAAAAGGAAAAATATGACTGAACACGTGCTTGAAACTAGCAAGGCTAAAAAGACGCAATTGGTGGGGAAAGGAAAAAAATTCACGTCCCCAAGTTGACACAATGTAAAGAAATGGACAAAAGGGACCTTAGCTATTATACGCAACAGTCATTTCTTGGACGCTTTTACGATACTTAGTCCTTTTATTTGAATTCAGCGGCAAACGCATTACAGAAGATGCTCGAACATATTTCAAAAAAACAACTAACCTTGAAAAAGTAACTTTTTCTTAATAATAATGTTAGGAATATAAAACCTAGCTAGTCTGATAGACCATCTTGAGCAGAGAAATAATATGCTTTCATTTATACAGACGGATAGATAATAATGAAGATATTGACAAAAGACTGTGTTGTTCATAACAGACGAGCGACTGCACTGTTAAAAAAATGTCACTAATTTTCAAAAATTGCGGCCTTGAGACTCAAGTGCTAAAATCTAGTTGGAATGAAAGAGAGGGGGAAATAGTGGAAAATTGTGGCTAAAAATAACTCTAGAGACCGATTCGTGTAAAAAGGCATGTAGAACCAAACGTGTTTTTTATGAAAAAGCAAGTAGAGACAGACGGACCAACAGACACTAATACATACTTCACTGAGGTATGACTGAATTGACTTTTGGTAGGAGGTTTGAAATTTGAAAGGGGGGAAGTCGGTGATTGGCCACAGATAATCATATTATCTTCGCACAGACGCGCATTTTTGCCATTCAACATAAATTGTCCATTAGTAGACACAGTAATTCTTCAGTGGTGTAGTTCCCAGAAGCTAATTGCAATATTTAGAGGGACACCATACTAGAGCCAGCAGCTCAGCTGAGTTTTGCTAGAATATAACTGTGTTCTCTATTCATAATTCTGGTAAGAATGAAAGTATTTCTTTGTATATTTTAATATTGTTTAATGTTTCGAGTGATTTGATACTGCCATATCAAAATCTGTCCCTTACAACAAGTAAGGATTCGCTCTAGATCCCCAGCCCAAGTTCAGGGTCTAGAGACAAACAAAATACATAAACGCCAGCAAGGATTATGAAGGGCGGATCAAGTGTTGAGATCAGTGGAACATATCACCTATCTTATTCAATAGCAGGAAGCTAATGAACATATTTCAGAATATGTAGTCTTGGGGAACTAGTACTATGTGAAACCAACTTGGTAAGATGTGCTGTATGGTCAGAGAGATCTGACCCCGTCTATGTGGTGTTGTTGTGTAGTGTTGTGTGCAGAAGTGGCTCAGGAGGTAGAGTTCTGACACATGACCCAATACTTTTGTTGCAGAAGTGTGAGTTTCTGTTTGGCACCAAAGTGGTGTCAAATGCTGTGTTCATATATACAAGTGTGGACCAGTGCAGTCTAGTATTTTGTCAGAGCAGCCTTATATTGCCCCCAAGCACGGAGAGGTGGGGCCACCAGATTCCAGCACCAGAACTACTCAGTCAAGATACGTGAGCGTCTGGCCTGCTGGATCTTCACCAACTTATTTACTAACTAACACACCAGCTATATTACCATCACTAGAACCCACCAAAATTTTGGGAAATAAAACTTGTATTACTCCCATCAGTGAAGGGACAATGTTTGGTAGTCATAGACAGGGAGTGATGATATCACCCCAACAGCATATCTAGAAATAAGTTCTCCTGGGACTATCTTAAGATAATTACTATTAACCAGTCATTTGAAATACATATGTACACATTTTCTGTTTTATTATGACATATATTCATGCATTTCATTCATAAATTCAAAACCTTTCATATGTTCTGACCAAAATAAAACCTTGGTTCAGAACAAATAAACTTAAAGAAAATTTAATATCAAAAATTTAAACAGCTTGAGTTAGTTCAGTGTATTATAAATTTTATTAATATTATTAGACTTATTAAATATCTGTGTGTGTGTGTGTGTATGTAATCTACCACAACACATTACATATCAGTACCCTAGAATTTTAACGTAGCCACATTCATTAGTAAAAAAGATATGTGTGAGGTCGTAAGTGGTAGCAAGAAGGGCCTTCTGTAAATTCACAGCTACATTTATCTCAGGAGCCTTCACAGCTGACCTCATGCATCACACTAGGTAATATCACAACCATACAGTACCATCAAAACCACTACAATCATTAGTATTATTATTAGTAGTAGTATGGGATCCAGACCTCCAGTATGACGCAGAGTCCACTGGGAGGACAACATTAGACAATCTCTGAAGGACCCAAGACTAGAATGGAACCAGGCCAGGAGGAAGACAGCCGATAGGATAGTATGGCGCTCTCTCTTTCAAACCTCTACACTTCACGGCAGAAGAGGAACGAGTAAGTAAATTACTATTATTATTTTGGCATTTTCAAAGAACATGTTTTTTCAGACACTGCCTGATGTTTACATTTTGAAGGTATCGATGCATTTTTGCAAGGAGATCTAGGAATAAACTCAGGAGTAAATGGATCGAGATGTTGAAAGATACCTTAATGAAACACAAGACCATATCTATCTTCCTTTTCATTCATTTCTGACTATAGGATCGTATCTCCGAAACATAGTCTCGGTGGCACGAGGTTAGGCACTTGAATAAAGAGGTCAAGCTGTTGCCCATGTGTTGCACACATATTCTTTTGTGTGACGCACAGATTACTGTTGACACGCATACAAATGTAAAATGTAATTATCTGTCTGATAAAAATATATTTATCTTTGAATTCACGATTCTCAGTCTAAGGGACAGAACTCAGATTAGTCGATGTGTATGCATTCTATGAGTTATCTGTTCTTGTATCTTTCCTGAATATCGAACTTGGCGTATGAATCTAGACTTATGTCATATTTTGTGTCTGGTATAGCCAGAAACAGATTATTCTTGCTGAGGTTTATGCAGGGATGTTTATGATCCGAATCTATGTTTACTCCTTGTCTGTTTGAGAAGATTCGGTCTTATATCGTGTTATCTTTGTATGTCTATGTCGGACTATTTTCCTTGTACTGTACTTGGAGGTCAACCACTTTCTGCGCATGAAGAGACGTTAGGGAGTGCTTCGGTGATGAAGGAGCCTGGCGGGATGTCATGGCTTTAGACCTGTCTAAAGTCTGTGATCTCTATGATTTATTATGGGAACGAAGATAGTTTCTTCTAGGATTGTTAGGTCTATGAGTTCACCAGTGTTGATTCAGTGACGCCAGGAGAGCGTTTGTGTTTGCTAGTGTATTTCCTATGCCCAGGTAAAAGAACATTTTACTGAACTTTTTCGTCCTAGGCTTAATTGGGCAGATGTCTACATTAGGATTATCCATATCCAGATGTCGGGATGATATGTTACCTAGCAGCACTGTAGATGATTGTATGCAGCATTTAAGACGAAAGAATATGCTGATTCTTGTAGAAACATTTGTGTTTATGAACAAAGCTTCTATTGAAGATTTGCTATACATCTGTATAGTGAGCGATGCTCAAAAGGGAACCAGAAGCCATTTTGGATTCTAACTTTTTGTCGATCATCAATCAGAGAACGGGGATGCCCCTTATTATCAGGTGATGATTAAGAGATCACAGTTATAAAGAAAACCCAATACTGGTGGGTTAACATTATCTTCAGATAGATTTGCTGTAACTATACACGTACTGTCTAAGTGTGTGCGTCCTATTAAACAGTATGAAACGACCACAGTAGTCCAGCCATCCTTGACTTCCACCTGTGATTGGAGTGAGTGTCCTGTAAACCTGTCGAACTGTCATCCATTCGCGTTTGTCATTATTGATGTTCACACTCACCCATTGCATCAGAATATACGCACTTAACAGTACACCTTGTCAGGGCCCCAACAGTCGGTAACCTGACCCATTTACAGAACATTGTGACTGGACGAGCTATATCACAAAAAAAAAACAGTCCATGTCAATCTGGTGCAAGAAACAAGATTTATCAATGTGGTAGGCCAGCTTTCTGGGTCAATCTGCACAGTGGACATTTTGGGAAGTCAGCTACTGAGACCAGACCGTTTCCTGTGGCCTGATACGACACACCAGCAGTACAACTCTACAGTCGATGTCAGCATGACCTGCCCTATCGATCGTATGCAGTAAATAGGTCAGCGCTCGTTGAACAGACGGTGTTTACATAAAAGAAACAGCATTACACATCAAAGTTGGAGCATATATTTGACTGTGTTTGCGAAATGTACAGTGCAACTGAAGCGAGAAGTCCTACTTGTGATTCTTAGGAACTGTAAACGGTGGATTTTTCTGCACTGCCATAGTTTGTGTTGAACTTTAATAATTTAGGCCAGAATTAATTGTTTAATAAAGTACCATAATACAGTACTATTATAACTGAGCCTTCTATTTGCAACACATTATATCTGCAACACATTTCATTATATTATATGTATTTATCCTATATGTATATTGATTATTACATGTTTATATGTGATATTTGTGTATATTTCTGTGGGCGGTTGGTGAGGTGACTAGTATAGGGTATACCGAGTCATATTGGTCCTATATTAGCGTTCTATAGGTGCAATTTTCTTAATTGAAAATTTGCATGCAACATCTGTTGCTATTTTTTGTTAGCTGTGAAGACTGTGCTTATCGTTGTTTTTGTGATATTTTTTCTGTTCTTCAGTTTTGTTTTGATTTGTTCGTATTTGTAGATCTACCCTTTCCTAAAATTTAGTTCTATACACATATATATTTATACACTGTGACGTCATTTGTTTTGTTTATTCACTTGCAGTTGTCATCACAGATTCTGTGATTATTTTCATTGATTTCCCTCATCATGTGACGTATTCTTTCCAGAACTTTGTCCCCATTACAGCTGCTCTGAACGCATCACGATTCTGGGCAAGTCGGCCTGCATCAGCCAAAGACAAGTTCAGACTCTCTGTGATGTCCTGGGTCCACCGTCGTCTAGGTCGACCCCTTCCCCTTTTTCCAGGGACCATTGATTTCCCTATTTGATTTATTTGATTTCTGCAAATGTTTTTGTATTGTCTTTCTTATTTGTACTTTATGTATGTTGTTGGTTGACATATACTATAAAATATACTTGATCATACACTACTAGCTGTGTAGTGAACTTATGAGAAATAATCAGCTGATGATTAATTGTTGTTATTATAGGTACACAGTTGATTATACAAGACCTTATTTAAAGGCTTGTTTCCCACAGAGATTGGGATAAAGGAGCTGATTATTCAAGCTATTAAGAGCTTGTTTCCATTTATTTGGAGATAGATTTCATTATTGCTATTTCAGGTATCTAGTCACATATTGGTATACATTATGTCGACTTTAGATTACTTCATTGAGATAGGGAAATCCCTAGGCAAGACTGGTGATAAGTTAGAGGAGTATGCTACCAGTCAATATAAAAAAGCACAAAAATTTGAAGTAGATAAACTGAAGGTTGAGGAGAGAAAAAGGCAACTTGAAGAAAAAAGATTACAGAGAGAATTCGAAGAAAAAAAGATTGCAGAGAGAACATGAGGAGAGAATGAAAAAACTACATATGGAAAGCGAGGGGAAACTCTTAGCTGTGAAACTGGAAGAAACGATAAATGAGCTTCAAAGTGATAAGAAAGCTCTTACTGATAAGTTATCAGCAATGAATTCTGAAAATACAATATTAAAGGATAAAATGATGATGTTGACAGAAGATAATAAGAAAGTATATGACTCTTCTCTTAGTCAGAAGAAAGAGTTAGATAATGAAGTGACCTCATTAAAAGAGATGTTGGATAATCAGGTAGATAAGGTGAGCTCTTCCACGCTTGATTTGAAACTACTGTGGAAGATTATAGAAACATTAGTTCTTCCTCGTAAGGATAAATTAACACAATCTCAAATGAATGAGAAAAATGAATTTGAAGATGAGATGAGCTTTTCTAAATATGAGCAATGGTTAGAAAGTGATATGAGCTTGGCTCAATACGAGCAATATTGTAAAGAAAATGCTTGCACCGGGGACTTGAAACAAGTCAAAATGGACAATGAGAAATTAAGGGTTGAGATGCAGTCACTACGCATTTTTTAGGACCGGGTTTGCCTTCCCATTTCGATCCAACTGGAGTTGACACAGTTGAGAGCGAATAAGGTAAAGGATGAGAAAGTTGATGAACTTATGACTACTCATCATAGTGCTATGGAAGCACTCAAACTTGAACTTGTTCAAGAAAAGGCTAAGGTTTTAGAAGCTACATCTCAGACGACAAAGTTGAGAAAAGAGCTTAAAGATAGTATGGCTAAAGAGAAGACCCTTATTTCTCAGTTACAAGACATAAGGTTGGATTATGACAGAAAAATTAAAACCAACGAAAGACTATACAAAGCTGTTACTAGACAGAAAGCTATGGCAGAGGTAGAAGTTACAAAACTTCGTAAGAGAGTTGACAGTTTATTAGATATTGTTTTGTACAATAACATGTTATCTACTACTAAGGTGGATAGACTGAAACATAAACATGATGGTCAACATGTTGCTAATGCAAAGAGCCAGCGACAGACACTCAATGCTCATAGTAACACTAAGCAATATGTGAACATATCTTTTCGTGGAAAATATGGTTTCCCACGAAATAACGATACTGCCTCTAATGGGAGTTGGCGTCAGGCCAACAAAGGTAAATTAAGTTTGGATCACGGTGAGGACTTTGATAAGTATCATGATAAGATTCCTCAGGGAAACCGTGCATCGAATTTTCAGACTCCTGATAGGTTGGTAAAAGAAAACAAAACTGTTAGTACCCATCGTACTCAGCTCAGACAGTACGATGTACCTATTAAGCACAGTGACACAGGGAAAAATAAAAACAATTTTGCTAAGAGAGATTATCGTGATTGTGGACATTACCAAACGCGTCCATATGATAATAGTTCTTCTTCAAAGAACTGGAGGCAAGTTAATTGTCCTCAACATTATGGTCCTAGTGACTTTAAGAACTTTCATAAAGGTTATCAATATTGTAATAATTGTTCTCCAGGACAACAAAAACCATCAAATAAATATTTTGTTCAGAAGAAAAATAACAATAATAACTATGTTAACTGGAGTTCAAATGAAAGCTCTTACGGCTATACAGAGTAAAAATTTGAAGAGCTCGATGTCTACTCGATATGCAATTGCTCTTCAACCTTTTCATTTTTCGGTACGAGCTATCCGTGGATCAGATAATGTGATGGCAGACATTTTGTCTAGATGCCCACATGATTCCACCTAACTGTTGGGTCTTGGACTTCTTAACACTTCCAACTCTACAACAGTTTTTTTTTTATATCAAGATAAATACACATTGTAATTTGTAATATAGTGATGGTATCACTATTATCACTACGTTCATTGATATATATATTCACCGATACTCGTTGATGATTTTTCTTTTTTGTCAATCATGTACTTATAGTGCTTAAATATGAAATTATTATATGCATTGTGTCATTGCTAGCATTGTAGTATACGTTGGTGGCACCTCCCTGGAAACATTTATGCTTAAGAGAAATGCTTTCTCTGAGAGGTTGAGATGTATTCTCACCAGTCGATCTATATTTCGACTTTGCCTTAATTTGGCTTATAAATTCCAGATATTTCTCATCTGCGCAGTATTTGTGCGTTGTGAGCCTATTGTATGTTGCTCTCAGATGAAAAAAAAAATGATTTTCATTTTTTTTACCGGGGGGGTGTGGTAGTCTGTTGCGCACATATTCTTTTGTGTGACGCACAGATTACTGTTGACACGCATACAAATGTAAAATGTAATTATTTGTCTGATAACTCTTTAAGTCCCAATCGACTTTATATATCCTCAGAGGTTAGACGCGCTTGGCCCAATCGACTTTAAAAAGCGTTTAGTGTATGTGCCTCTGTTTCTAATTATAACTACCCACAAACCACACAAAACGTCATTTCCGATTGGAAGTACATTCTTTTAAATACCGCACGTGTTCTAAGAGTGGACGTTTTTCTGTTTTGAGATATTTATTTTAGATTTTTAAAGCGATTTTTTTAAGCGCATATTTTCTAACAAAACATGGCCACACCCACTTCTTCGAATGGTAGTCCCAAAAGGTTAACGTCAGATCAAGCTCATAAGATATTTGAAGACATTTTTGAGATTGATTGTAGTATATTCACAGGATATCGAAAGTGATCTTTTGTGATTTCCTGTGGATTTTGTGCTTTCCTATGGATTATGATTATGTGTTTTCCTATGGATAATATCTTCATAAGAGGAGCAGCTTGGCAAGGTAAGAATATATCTATTTCTTTCAAATTTACCTGCTTCTTATTCCGCCTCCATTTTACTTTACATTTTACTAACTAATAAGTTTTATTAATAAATTTAAATTATGCACAAGATGTAGTTACTAACAATTATTCATGTGTAAATAATATAATTCCCATCTTTCTGATGTATAAACTGAAATTTCCTCTTTTTTACAACAATATGACCTGTTGTTGTAATTTGTGAAATTAACAATCTTCTGAGTGTTTATTGATGAAAAACTGATTGTACTTTGTAAGAGTACTTCTGTTTGTGACATTTTGAAACTTTAATGTTGGATATTCTCATGAGGAACAATTGTAGAAGAATTTTAATGAATACTTTTCCTCTAATTTTGCACCGGCTTCTTCTTTTGTCCTCCATTTTACCTTGAATAACTAATAATTTTTCAATGAAAGCTTTTATACTTGTAGCGCAAGAGTAAAGTACATCCAGTTACCTTCAGTTTCATATACAACAACTAAGTTATTTATGAATAAGAACATTTAAAAAAATTATTTCCAAAAAAAAACACACCGGGTTGACAATTTCATCTTTTTTACAACAATATGACCTGTTGTTGTAATTTGTGAAATTAACAATCTTCTGAGTGTTTATTGATTAAAAACTGATTGTACTTTGTAAGAGTACTTCTGTTTGTGACATTTTGAAACTTTAATGTTGGATATTCTCATGAGGAACAATTGTAGAAGAATTTTAATGAATACTTTTCCTCCAATTTTGCACCGGCTTCTTCTTTTGTCCTCCATTTTACCTTGAATAACTAATAATTTTTCAATGAAAGCTTTTATACTTGTAGCACAAGAGTAAAGTACATCCAGTTACCTTCAGTTTCATATACAACAACTAAGTTATTTATGCATAAGAAGTAAGAGTACTTCTGTTTGTGACATTTTGAAACTTTAATGTTGGATATTCTTATGAGGAACAATTGTAGAAGAATTTAATGAATACTTTTCCTCTAATTTTGCACCGGCTTCTTCTTTTGTCCTCCATTTTACCTTGAATAACTAATAGTTTTTCAATGAATGCTTTTATACTTGTAGCACAAGAGTAAAGTACATCCAGTTACCTTCAGTTTCATATACAACAACTAAGTTATTTATGCATAAGAACATTTAAAAAAATTATTTCCAAATTAAAACACACCGGGTTGACAATTTCATCTTTTTTACAACAATATGACCTGTTGTTGTAATTTGTGAAATTAACAATCTTCTGAGTGTTTATTGATTAAAAACTGATTGTACTTTGTAAGAGTACTTCTGTTTGTGACATTTTGAAACTTTAATGTTGGATATTCTCATGAGAAACAATTGTTGAAGAATTTTAATGAATACTTTTCCTCTAATTTTGCACAGGCTTCTTCTTTTGTCCTCCATTTTACCTTGAATAACTAATCATTTTTCAATGAAAGTTTTTATACTTGTAGCACAAGAGTAAAGTACATCCAATTACCTTCAGTTTTATATACAACAACAAAGTTATTTATGCATATGAACATTTTAAAAAAATATTTCCAAACAACAACAATAAAAACGCACTGGGGTGGCCATTTTTGCTTGGGCCAAACCCACTTTTTTGCTTGGGGCTGAAAGAGAAATAAAAATATATTTATCTTTGAATTCACGATTCTCAGTCTAAGGGACAGAACTCAGATTAGTCGATGTGTATGCATTCTATAAGTTTTCTGTTCTTGTATCTTTCCTGAATATCGAACTTGGCGTATGAATCTAGACTTATGTTATATTTTGTGTCTGGTATAGCCAGAAACAGATTATTCTTGCTGAGGTTTATGCAGGGATGTTTATGATCCGAATCTATGTTTACTCCTTGTCTGTTTGAGACGATTCGGTCTTATATCGTGTTATCTTTGTATGTCTATGTCGGACTATTTTCCTTGTACTGTACTTTGGGGTCAACCACTTTCGGCGCATGAAGAGACGTTAGGGAGTGCTTCGGTGATGAAGGAGCCTGGCGGGATGTCATGGCTTTAGACCTGTCCAAAGTCTGTGATCTCTATTATTTATTATGGGAACGAAGATAGTTTCTTCTAGGATTGTTAGGTCTATGAGTTCACCAGTGTTGATTCAGTGACGCCAGGAGAGCGTTTGTGTTTGCTAGTGTATTTCCTATGCCCAGGTAAAAGAACATTTTACTGAACTTTTTCGTCCTAGGCTTAATTGGGCAGATGTCTACATTAGGATTAGCCATATCCAGATGTCGGGATGATATGTTACCTAGCAGCACTGTAGATGATTGTATGCAGCATTTAAGACGAAAGAATATGCTGATTCTTGTAGAAACATTTGTGTTTATGAACAAAGCTTCTATTGAAGATTTGCTATACATCTGTATAGTGAGCGATGCTCAAAAGGGAACCAGAAGCTATTTTGGATTCTAACTTTTTGTCGATCATCAATCAGAGAACGGGGATGCCCCTTATTATCAGGTGATGATTAAGAGATCAGAGTTATAAAGAAAACCCAATACTGGTGAGTTAACATTATCTTCAGATAGATTTGCTGTACTTTACCTAAAGGAATCTTCGCTAGAAAAGAGGTTCTGTTATTGATCAACAATATGCTATTTATGTCGACCTATGTTGCTGTAACTATACACGTACTGTCTAAGTGTGTGAGTCCTATTAAACAGTATGAAACGACTACAGTAGTCCAGCCATCCTTGACTTCCACCTGTGATTGGAGTGAGTGTCCTGTAAACCTGTCGAACTGTCATCCATTCGCGTTTGTCATTATTGATGTTCACACTCACCCATTGCATCAGAATATACGGACTTAACAGTACACCTTGTCAGGGCCCCAACAGTCGGTAACCTGACCCATTTACAGAACATTGTGACTGGACGAGCAATATCACCAAAAAAAAAAAACAGTCCATGTCAATCTGGTGCAAGAAACAAGATTTATCACCATGCAGCATGCCTCTGCCGGTGCGATCAAAGGAACGGCACGGCCGTTACAGTCTGAAACCAGAGTATTTGAGTTTGCTATACCTCAAGTCATCACTTTGATGCTCTACCTCAGGTCTTGTTTGAACTAATAAAGCGCTCTTTCCGCGAGGGTCGGAGCTTGGTAAGAATGTATTAGCTCTAGAATTGCCACAGATATCCAAGTAGGATTGTGTCATCTAAGGAACCTCGACTGATTTAATGAGCCAATCGGGGTTTCACTGTGAGACAGTGTGAACTTAGACACGCATGGCTTAATCTTTGAGACCAGCATATGACTACTGGTAGGATCAACTAGATAACTGTCCAGACAGACGTGCGTCTTCTTCGACCTCTCGCGCGGGGAGGGAGAGAGTCATTGTTACTCCCGCCGTTTACACGCGCTTGGTTGAATTTCTTCACTTTGACATTCAGAGCACTGGGCGAAATCACATTGCGTCAACACCGGATGACGGCCGTCTACAAGGGCACAATAAGTGCTCGGGATTTGTAATCTGTAATTTACACCAACTACTGAACGATATGACGAATAACAGATTAATGATAATCAGCGGTCTACTTTTGTTCTATACCATATATTGTTTGGAACGTAAATATTTTATGACTTTTGGTGCGTTTTATAACACCAATAAAAGTGGTTCCTAAAACTTACTACGTCTTTTTTTGTATATGATTTTAAGTCATAAAGGGTAAAGGTTAAAGGAGTCCCATAGCAGTTATTTTCTGTGCTTCTCTATGGTGCGGAACGTTGGAGAGTAACAGAGAAGGAAATGTCGAAACTGTTCTCCTTCCACACAATCTGCCTAAGGAAAATTCTCCGAATACTATCACTAACCAAGACCTACTTACTCGGAGTAACCAAGAGTTCATGCCCACCATCATAGATGGCAGACGCTGGAGTTGGGTTGGCCACGTCCCCAGAAGAGACCCCGATGTCATCACAAGAGCAGCTATGCTATGGACCCCCGAAGGAAAGCGAAAAGAGAGGCCGACCAAAACAACTTGGTGGAGAACTGTGGAGGCCGAGATACAAAGAATGAACCAGAGCTGGGGAAGGATGGCCGTCGGCCAAGCAAAGTGGAAGCAGTTTGTTGCTGCTCTACAAGACGCCACCAGGCGTGATGACCACTGACTGCTTTGACAGTTGGCGGCTAAGGATAAAAAAGAAGATAGCAGTTACTGCCGTAGGGGATTGAAGTGTTAAAGACTTCACCATACTAAGTTCAGCTTCGAGAAGTTGGGTGACCTGTTCCATTCCTCGCGGTCTTTTCCTTCACTAAATTACGTGCTGAGTCAGGCACCCATTTACGCTGGGTAGTTTAAGTCATAACTGAATATTAGTTTTTCGAATCCGTTGTCACTTCTCTCGAGTGAAACTCATCTGTGAATAAAATATCCTTTACTATGTTTAAACACTTCATCTAAAGCTCACAAGACAGTTGGTTATTACTAGAGCTGTTTTTAAAACAAAAAGCTCATTGACTTAGTTCTTTGGTTTGTGTGTGTGTGTTTATTTATTTATTTTTTTTTTTGGTTTGTGTAAGAAACACATTCATTTAATCAGAACATCACCGTTCACCATCCATGGTCCACCCCTTCAAATACGAAACACAATCTATGTCCCAAGGTCATTATTTCCTTAACTTTAAAACCCTTAATTAATGGGTTATTTCCACCTGATTGTACTTTGTTTTAGTCATTATGGGCAATCAGCAGCATCAATATCGATCAAAACTTGATAAAGTAAAATGTACCATGAAATGGAGCTGCAGGCAAAGTTTCAGCTCTCCGCGATGTGGAACATACCGATTTTGAGCGTCAAAGATTTGAAACACGACAAATATACAAAACCAAAGGGATCTTGAATAAAAGTGGTTTTAAATAAAAGAGTTATTTTTGTATTTTGCAGTGAAGATAAAAATATAAAAAATAAAAATACACGTCACAAAAACTCCACTCTGAAATTAATAAACGTTTCTAACCATTTGTGTTGAGCCGGAATTGAGTGGGTGTGGTTGAAAGGCATGATATCAGCCTTGCAAGAGGAAGTTATCTGTGTTCTTAAATCTATAAATAGGTAACCAATTATACAATTTTTTTAAAAATTTGCGGCATTATTGTTACGTGCAGTCTTTGATATCTTACAATATTATACATAGGTAATTTTTTAGTGCTTAAGGGAAAGTCATTATTGAGTTACTTCCCTTGAACTCCGCGGATAAATACATTTTTACTGCGATTTATTCGTTGTTTGGGTAATAATAGATTGTTCTTGCTTCAGAATATCTATGGCCTGAATTTATGTGTATTGTTTGTCTGAGTAGGACAAGTCTGTCTTATATCTGTATATCTTTACATATCTAAGTCGAACTATATGTTCTGTTGTCTCTAGAGAGGTCAAAGGCTATTCGGCGGATGTGTGGCTTGAGTGGTGTGATTTGGCTTCGTCCTGATAGGGACTGTACGTGTTTTGCTATGTCGGCTTGATGCCTTGAAAAAGTGATCTCAGTGGTTTTGGGGAAAGTGATAGTCGTCTAGACCTATCGTGTATGCTTTACCCCAGTGTTTATTCATCTTGCCAAGGAATGGCAGTTTCATATTCCCTCTACCAAGGTAATCAAAGATACTCTTATGAACTCTCGATCGAAGCCACCATTGTCGATAATTACGATTTGAATGTTTAAGAGAATATATTTGACTCGATGAAAAACGACTTCGATTCCTAGCAGCACTATATTCTGTAGAATGCAGTCTATTGTTCATGACCAAATCTACAGAGCAACGAAATGTTGTATGAATGACTAACTTTAGAACAGATTCATTATCTGTATTCAAACGTGAGTGACAGTTCACGAGTGGAGCCATCTTGGAACCAAAACATGTAGGACTTTCAAGAAGAGAAAAGGGATGCCCGTATTATCGCTTGATCAGTCCAGAGATCACTGCTACACATGAGAACCCATTGTTAGCGGTTCAATATTATTATATGGAAAAAATATGTGCTGAACATTATGTTGAAGAATCGTTGCTAAACGAGATTAGGTTTAGAAGTCATCTGAAATATTGTTTACAAGCTGACGTGCTCAGTCAGTGACGTCAGATGATATATGTATGGGCGATACTGAGTGCTTGGCTATTGACAGTCCATTATACCATTATTCTACATGAGTGCCCATGTAACATTGCAAGACCATTTGTCCACTGTACTATGATGTATTATGGCAACCTGTGATTTGTCACTATCTGTGCTGTCGAGTGTGTACGTCCAATTAAACTTTAGAAAAGGTACACAGTCGTTGGTGTCGATGACTTCCGGTCATACATGAGTGTGAGAAGAGAACATTTGTCAACAACACGAACCCTTATCATCATTCGCACATTATACACTCCATCCATGTCTACACAACACTGCGTAGGTCAAGTTGACATTCCATACACTACAGTGGGGCAGGCAACACCATAGGGATCCTGTCAACTGATGATGATAGACGCCTGTCTTCCCGCCTAGGAGTGTTCTGGTGTACTTTATCAACATATATTATATCCAACTAAATATCAACGTTATCAACTGGTGGACCAGCTTTCTGGGTTTGACCTCGCAGAAATTCAGAAGTCAACAGATTACCGATACCAGACCGTTTCCTGTGGCTGATACGACACACTTGCAGTATTGGTTTGCTCTTTGTCAACGCTTCGTCACGTGACCTGTCAAGTGAATGCAGTATGTAGGTCAGCGTTGTTGACATTTTTTACATTAGACATTATAGAGTTTCACAGAACAGTTGGATCAATTCTTGTCAGTGTTAACAGAAAGACAGTATTTGTGAACTAAGAAGTCCTGGTTTCATCGATGGATCTTCTTGTTTGCCATATATGAACTTTAATATTTAAGGCCAGAATGTTTAATTGAATAAAGTGGCAGTTTGTTTGTTTTCATGAAAAAATAACTTTGCCATTACTGTAAGACTGAGCCTATTTTGCAACACATACTATCATACACATAATTTATATATATTTATGTTTACATGTTATTTGTTTGTATAGTATGTTAGTTTCTATGTCAGCGGGTTGTGTTTAAGGTTGGGCGGCGTCCTCACAACAGAGTATCCCACGTCATAGAGGGTCCGTTGTGGGCGTTTTCTATAGGTGCAATTTTCTTGATTGAAAATTTGCTGCGACAACTGTTGCTTTTGTGTTAGCTGTGAAGTCTGTAATTATTGTTATTTTTGTAATATTTCTTTGTTCTTTAGTTTTGTTTTGATTTGTTTGTAATTTGTTGGTCTAACCTTTTCTATCTTTCAGTTCTATTCATAATTTATATTCATATATTGTGACGTCATTTGTGTTGTTATTCTTTGCAGATTCAGTGATTATCTTCATTGATTTCCCTATTTGATTTATTTTGATTTCTGCAAACGTTCTTGTATTGTCAGTCCTATTTGTACTTTATGTATTCTGTTGGTTGACATATGTTTTATATGGGTATATTTCATAAGACACAATTGCCTGTGCACTGCACTTGGATTATGGTATAGACCAGTACCTGATTATTATTACTATTATACAAGACCTTATTAAAGGCTTGTGACCCACAGATATTGGGATAGTATACTGATTAATCAGGTCATTGAGAACTTGGGGTATTATTATTGATTCAGGTGATTAGTATTATTGTTAGGCATCATGTCTACTCTAGATTATTTCATTACTCAAGGGAAAGCTCTTGATAAGACTGGTCAACAATTAGAACAATGGGCAGTTGCTCAATATGACAAAGCATTAGCTGCAGAAGAGAAAAGATTAGCTGCAGAAGAAAGAAAAGCTATGGCGGCTGAACAAAAAAGATTAGACAGTGAAGCTGAACAAAAAAGATTAGACAGTGAAGCTGAACAAAAAAGATTAGACAGGGAAGCTGAACAAAAAAAAAATTGGAAAGAGAAGCTGCGGCTGAACAAAAAAGATTAGACAGGGAGGCTGAACAAAAAAGATTAGATGCTGAAGAGAAAAAAGCAATAAGAGAACATGAATTTGAGTTGGAGAAATTGAGATTGACAAGTATGAGTAATGTTAATCAGGCATCTAGTGGTAATGGTAAACCTTCTACTTACAAGGTTAAGGTTCCACCGTTCAATCAGTCCAGTGACGATATTACATTCTGGCTGGATAGATTTGAACGTTCTTGTCGTACACATAATGTGGATAAATCACAATACGCTAATCAATTATCAGAAAACTTGAAAGGTGAATCTTTGACTAGATTATGCCTTGTAGGAGAAGCAGATAAGGATAATTATGATGTCATTAGGGCGGCTTTGATAAAAAATATCAGCTAAGTGAGGAAGGCTATCGCCTTTTATTTAAGACGATGGTACCTGAGACGGGGGTAGAATTCTCAGAATTCACTGCAAAGGCACGTCTCACAGTTGATCGTTGGATTGAGCTTTCCAAAACGGAAAAAACGTATGAAGGACTTATGGATTTGTTGCTCAGAGATAAGATTATGTCATGTGTGAACAAACCTTTCCTTGAATTTATACATGAGCGTAAACCTAAATCTCTAAAAGAAATGGAAGAATATTGTTCCCAATATGTCACTGCACACCCCGACGTGACTTTTGGCAACACTAAGATTAAGGAGAGTATGCCAGTTGCTTCAGCAACACCATACAATCCCAATTATTCACACAGATTTCAGGGACCTCAAAACAGATTTGAAAAAAAAGGTAACCATAATAGTTATCAAAACCAAGGTAACCAATCATTTCAGGGTTCTTCTTCAAAGAACTGGAGACGACCTGATAGCTCTCGACACAGGGGTGGTCATAATTATAGGAATTTCCGTAGAGGAAGTAATTATAGAAACTATCAGGGTTATCCGTCTTGGAGTCAACAAGATCATAATTACAGAGATACTCATTATAATGAATATGATAATGGTAACCAAGGGTACTATGACTCAAACCCAAATAGGGGTTACAATAGAGGTAACAATAACTACAGAGGTGATAATAACCGAGGTAGATCTCAATACAAAAGACATAAACCACATTTTCAGGCAAACTCTGCACAACAAGAGTCCCATGAAGCCTATAAACAGAGTAAAGATAATAATGATGCTAGTAATATGGCATGTGCCGCTTTTGATTTTGGGAGAGCATCTCAGTGCCCCCAATGCAAAACGTTATTTGAGCCAACCACAGTGACTACTTTAAGCTGTGGCCATCCTCTTCCTGCTCTTCCAGCATCAGTCGCGCATGATGGAAGAGGGTCTCTTGTCTTACATAAGGGTTTAGTGAATAACAATCCAGTCTCTGTGCTATTTGATTCTGGATGCACCACAATTGGTGTTAGGCAGTCACTCGTAGATCCTTCCCGTGCCACTGGACAAGTAGTCAAATGTGTAACATTTGGCGGCACAGTAGAGAAATACTCTACCGCTATCATTAGGATTGCTACTCCTTTCTTTACAGGAGATGTACACGCATGTCTTCTTCCGAATCCGATCGCTGACCTCATCATCGGTCGCATTCATGGAGTCAAGGAATGTACTCCGCAACAAATTTCCACTTGGGAAAGGCAAAACATGCAGATTGCTAACGCTGTAGTCACTAGAGCTCAGGCTCTTAATGTGCCTCAAACTTCATCTACTGAAGATAATGAAGTGCATAACCAAGATAATCCCTTGGTAATTTCTCGTGACTCGTTTATAAAACAGCAAGAAGATGATCCCACTCTGAAGAAATTCTTCATTCTTGCAACTAAAGGTGATCCGAATAAGGACACAAGTCGTAAATCGTGGATTACAAAGAAGAATGGCGTACTTGTACGTATGGTTCAAGACTCCATTACGTCAAGTCATTCTCAAATCCTGGTTCCCAAGAATTTGAGAGTTAAAATTTTGCAGCACGCTCACGACTCTCAGTGTGCTGGACACATGGGTTTTTTTCCGTACTAAGTCAAGAGTCCTTGCGGCTTTCTTTTGGCCATTGGTAAACAAGGACATACGGATTTATTGTCAATCTTGTAAAGTATGTCAGGAAGTTAAATCCAAAGGTCCACGGCATGCTGCACCCATTCAGGCGGCGGACATTCCTATTCGGCCGTTTCAAAAAATGGCCATAGACATTATTGGTCCATTTAAGATCAAGTCTGCCAGAGGACATCAGTTTATCTTGACGTGTGTTGATATGTGCACACGTTGGCCAGAGGCTATTCCTCTGAAGAGCATTACTACTGCTGATATTGCAGATGCTCTTTGGCTTATATTTTCTCGTCTGGGGTTCCCCGGAGAGATATTGTCAGACCATGGCACCCAACTAATATCAGATACCATGTCTCAAGTAATGTCTACCCTGCAGATAGATAGATCTTTAAGTAGTATCTACCATCCAATGTCTAATGGTATGGTCGAACGCCTTAATAGAACACTTAAAAACTTACTGGGGAAGATAACTGAGGATCATCCTCAAGACTGGGACAGAGTTTTACCTGCGGCCCTCTTCGCTTACAGAGAGGTACCCAATGAACATACGGGATTTTCTCCCTTTGAACTCGTCTTTGGCGCGCGTCCGCGTGGCCCTATGTCGTTGCTTCACGATCTCATAACATCTGACAATATTGACGATGACACAAAGTCATCCTACGAATATGTCATCGCGTTGAGACAAAAGATTATCGAAGCATGCAAATTAGCAACTTCTTCTTCTGAATTTGCGAAACAGAAGGCAAGGCAATTTGCCAATAAGAAGAGATGCTTACGACAACTTTGTCCTGGTGACAAAGCATTTGTATTACTACCTTGTAGGGAAAACAGATTACTTATTTCTTGGAAAGGTCCGTACGATATAATATCGAAAATTTCCGATGTCGACTATATTGTCGATATTGATGGGAAGCATAAAACCTTCCACATCAATATGCTTACTGAATTCCATGAACGTCCGGATTATTTGCAACCCATTTTCCAAGCAACGGACAATTCTCCAGTACCACATGGTCATTACTCATCACTGTCCGTGATACAGGATGAGGAAACAAGTTTTTCAGATGTAAATCTTCCTCTTCCAATGATCCCACTTCATTCCAGTGAATCATGGAAGAACGTTACTGTCTCTCCTGATTTGTCTCTAGGAGAACAGCGACAAGTTTCAACTATGTTGCAAACATTTCAGGATGTACTCACTGACATCCCTGGACAAACTAATGTCATTCAACATGACATTGTGCTAACTGACCATACTCCTATTAGGGTTAGACCTTATCCTATACCTATACATTTCCAAGCACAGGTCGAGAAAGAGTTGGATGTGATGATAGATTTGAAAATAATCGAACCATCCACCTCTGCGTATTCTTCGCCGATGGTTATTGTGCGTAAAAAAGACAATAACATACGTCTTTGCGTTGACTATCGAAAATTGAATCAAGTAACGAAGTTCGATGCCGAACCTATGCCTTTACTGGAAGAGCTACTTACTCGACTCTCCAAATCTCATTTTTTCACTAAACTTGATTTGTCTAAGGGATATTGGCAAGTTCCTTTATCTGAACGCGCCAAACCTCTCACGGCTTTTTCAACACCTAGAGGTTTGTTCCAATGGAATTTTATGCCTTTCGGTCTTATGAACGCACCAGCTACGTTCGTACGCATGATGCGCCGAATCCTATCTTATCGGTCAGATGTCATTGCATATCTAGACGACATCTGTCTTTTCAGCGATACTTGGGAAGATCACTATTCAGGGTTAGATGAATTGCTGTCTACTTTGCGTGAGCACAACCTGACAGCGAAACCCTCTAAAGCCTATATTGGTTTTAGCGAAATTTCTTTCCTAGGCCACCGAGTTGGTCATGGTTTCCTAAAGACAGAGGACCATAATACTAGTAAGATACTTAACATCTCAATCCCTAAGACTAAAAAACAGGTGAGAAGTCTGTTAGGTCTTATTCAATTTTATGGCAGATTCATTCAGAATCTATCCTCTATCATGGCACCTCTCTCAACACTTCTAAAGAAAGGTTCGCCTAATGTGGTCCACTGGTCTCAGGAATGCCAATGCTCTCTGGATAAGATTAAAACACTGTTTTCAACACCACCTATTTTAGTGCTACCCACTAAAGATAAGACATTCGTTCTTCGTAGTGACGCTTCATCCACTGGGATTGGAGCGGCACTAATGCAAGAGTACTCTGGAACTCTGCATCCTGTAATGTATATTTCCAGAAAACTTAATGCGGCAGAAAGGAATTATTCGGTTTTAGACCGTGAGCTATTAGCTATGGTTTGGTCGATCCTCAAACTACAGAGATTCCTTCTAGGCGCACATTTCATAGTAGAAACAGACCAAAAAGCTCTTACTGCTATACAGAGTAAGAATTTGAAGAGCTCGAGGTCTACTCGATATGCAATTGCTCTTCAACCTTTTCATTTCTCTGTGCGAGCTATTCGGGGATCAGATAATGTGATGGCAGACATTCTGTCAAGATGCCCACATGATTCCACATAACTATTAGGGCTTAGACTTCTTGATATGTCTAGTTCTATAGTAGTTCCTTTTCTATATCATGATAGATACACATTTGTAATTTAATAATATAATGATTGTATCACTACATAGCGGTTCATGTATGTTTATTCACCGCTGTGCTTTGATGATTTTTACTTCATAAATCATAAATTTAAGATATCTAATACGTAGTGATGATATGAATTTTTTAGGCATTGTGTAATTGCCAGAATTGTATTATACTTTGATGACACCTTCCTGGAAAAATATACTTGTAGAGAAATAATTTCTCTCAGTTTATGAGACACATTCTCACCAGTCGCTCCATAAGTCGACTTAGCCTCATATTAGGCGTTATAGGTATTCCTGATATTTTCATCTGCGCATTATTCATGCGTTGTGAGCCTATTGTACGTTGCTCCTAGATGTATTTCAAAAAAAAAAAAAAAATGTTCCATTTTTTTTTTTTTCCCGGGAGGTGTGGTAAGACTGTTACGTGCAGTCTTTGATATCTTACAATATTATACATAGGTAATTTTTTTTAGTGCTTAAGGGAAAGTCATTATTGAGTTACTTCCCTTGAACTCCGCGGATAAATACATTTTACTGCGATTTATTCGTTGTTTGGGTAATAATAGATTGTTCTTGCTTCAGAATATCTATGGCCTGAATTTATGTGTATTGTTTGTCTGAGTAGGACAAGTCTGTCTTATATCTGTATATCTTTACATATCTAAGTCGAACTATATGTTCTGTTGTCTCTAGAGAGGTCAAAGGCTATTCGGCGGATGTGTGGCTTGAGTGGTGTGATTTGGCTTCGTCCTGATAGGGACTGTGTGTGTTTTGCTATGTCGGCTTGATGCCTTGAAAAAGTGATCTCAGTGGTTTTGGGGAAAGTGATAGTCGTCTAGACCTATCGTGTATGCTTTACCCCAGTGTTTATTCATCTTGCCAAGGAATGGCAGTTTCATATTCCCTCTACCAAGGTAATCAAAGATACTCTTATGAACTCTCGATCGAAGCCACCATTGTCGATAATTACGATTTGAATGTTTAAGAGAATATATTTGACTCGATGAAAAACGACTTCGATTCCTAGCAGCACTATATTCTGTAGAATGCAGTCTATTGTTCATGACCAAATCTACAGAGCAACGAAATGTTGTATGAATGACTAACTTTAGAACAGATTCATTATCTGTATTCAAACGTGAGTGACAGTTCACGAGTGGAGCCATCTTGGAACCAAAACATGTAGGACTTTCAAGAAGAGAAAAGGGATGCCCGTATTATCGCTTGATCAGTCCAGAGATCACTGCTACACATGAGAACCCATTGTTAGCGGTTCAATATTATTATATGGAAAAATATGTGCTGAACATTATGTTGAAGAATCGTTGCTAAACGAGATTAGGTTTAGAAGTCATCTGAAATATTGTTTACAAGCTGACGTGCTCAGTCAGTGACGTCAGATGATATATGTATGGGCGATACTGAGTGCTTGGCTATTGACAGTCCATTATACCATTATTCTACATGAGTGCCCATGTAACATTGCAAGACCATTTGTCCACTGTACTATGATGTATTATGGCAACCTGTGATTTGTCACTATCTGTGCTGTCGAGTGTGTACGTCCAATTAAACTTTAGAAAAGGTACACAGTCGTTGGTGTCGATGACTTCCGGTCATACATGAGTGTGAGAAGAGAACATTTGTCAACAACACGAACCCTTATCATCATTCGCACATTATACACTCCATCCATGTCTACACAACACTGCGTAGGTCAAGTTGACATTCCATACACTACAGTGGGGCAGGCAACACCATAGGGATCCTGTCAACTGATGATGATAGACGCCTGTCTTCCCGCCTAGGAGTGTTCTGGTGTACTTTATCAACATATATTATATCCAACTAAATATCCAACTTTATCAATTATATTCCGAGAAAGTAATAATATTGAATATGTTGCACAGGATATATTGTACTGCCTGTATTAAATTATTTTTAATCTAACCGACTTACAATGCATCCTGTTTTATGAACTCTTAAAGACGTGGTGGTTTCCCTTTGTTTGACTTGAGGAATTTTCTGTACCCTTTGAGTTTCAATATAGTGTTAAAGACATAACGTGTAAGGATTGATTCTTGCGAAGTTGTTTAAAAGTATGGCAATGTTATAAAAAGTTGTAATGGAATTTGAATGAGGATTTATAAAATATAAAATTGGGATAAAACAGAATAAAACCTTTGTTCAAATGTAGGACTCCGAAAAAACTGGCCTTCCATTCATGAGTGCCTGGGAAAACCGGCCACAAATACTGGCCTTTGGTCTTTTAAGAGTTTATTTACTGCCTTTTTCACATTTTGGGATGGTTTTAGGAATACTAAACTTAACCCTAAACCATAACCATAATCCTTGTCATACCATTTTAATCTCTCTTTCCACGCAAGCACCCATTTATGAAAGTCTGTAGCTTTTTGGTTGTTGTCAAACTTGTTATCACAAGGTTACCAACGTGGAACTGATGACAAGAACTAGACATGTGGCAGTGGAACAAGAGGTGAGAAGAAGACGATGGCGATGGATAGGACACACATTGAGGAAACCTGTTGATAGCATTATAAGGCAGTCCTTGTTCTGGAACCCCCAGGGCAAGCGAGGCAGAGGTAGACCAAGAAGCACATGGAGAGGAGAGCTGGAAACAGAGGTGAAAATGATGAGGAGAACGTGGAAAGAACTTGAGATGATGGCACGTGACAGGAGGACTTGGCATGTGTTTTTTGAAGGCCTATGCTCCTTTGGGAGTGGAGGGTTATGAATGAATGAATAACCATAAACCTACCCCTAACGACGTTGACGACTTATTTGGATGAGGTCGAATAACACAACCAACTGTGCTCCATTTCAACTAATTTTTCGTTTGCGCTCCTTGCGGAGTATGGAGCCACCACTGTAGCTGGTCCCCTTGCAGGAAGCCTCCGCCAAGCACTCGCACGCTCCTACAGCGTTGATTTTGTAGCAGTTTGTTTGACATGATAAGTTTGCCAGCCGAAATGTATCCACAACCTCATATTCTTCTTCTTCTTTGATCCTTAGCCGCCGACCGTCAAAGCAGTCAGTGGCCATTACGCCTGGTGGCGTCTTGTAGGGCAACAACAATCATATTAGTCGCATTTTAAATTTGTACCTAACGCTTGAGTTAAGAAAGGCTAAAGCTGCGAGGAAGGGAACTAGTCACAACACATCATAAAGCTGAGACTTAGTATAATGAAGTCTCTAACACTTCTCTCCCCCCCTTTTTCACGGCAGTTTCTGCCACAGGACTACTTTTACCGGTTTTGTTTTTCAGTTTTATCTTTTGAGCTGTTCTACTTTTATTTCGTAATGTTCACATTTGTCATTGTTCTGACGAAGACTTATCTGATGATACGTTCTGCTAATGTTGTGATTATATTCTACAAAGAATAATGCTTATCACATGTTTGATACAATGCATCTAGCCAAAATAATCATCATAAGTTTGATGGAATAGTCGTAGATGTTCCGCCTTAATGTAACAACCCATTTATTTTTGTATCAAAAGCATGCAACTTTTTGCTCTCTTTAATTTACAATAATGGGACACAACCCACGATGACAAGGTAAGATCACATAAATACTGCTACCACAAATGCGCGCACACACCCGCACGGAACGCCCAACTGGCATATTTATATCGCACTTACTGTTACGTAATATTGCATTTAACAAAAATGCTGACTAAACATGCGATAACGCGTATCAGCTGGCACGTTTTAGTGCTTCGCACGTGTAGCGGTTCCTTATTGGCTCTATAAATCTCTACCCTCCATTACATGTTCAACATTACGGAACAGAGATCTGATATCGTCAGACACTGTTCTAAAATCGAAGTGGAATGTGTCTGATCTTCATAACGTTTTAAATTACTTTAAACTCAGACCACCAGGATACGATTCTAACCCTGTCTTCTGCGTTTTATGTCTGTAGGAAAGAATGACTGCAGTAATAAATTTATAACGGTACTGTAATTCAGTATACAAGCATTATGCTTTTACTAGTGTAAGAGCCTGTCATAAGACGGGAATTAAATTCAAAAGCACCAATACCTAACCGCAATTTCACTTATTCAAAAGTATTTAAAAAAAACCAAAATATTTGTTTTTACATCTGATGTTAAAAGTCTGAACATGACAGAAGAGCATCTTGATTTTCTGTTGTTTTAATCTGGTAGAACTTAAATCATGGATCTCCGCATCTTCCTGTCTCCAGTTCATGTACTGATTATCAGTTGTGTTTGTTGACTTCTTTCCATACAGTATAATCAAACTGTTCATGCACACCGTCATTTGCGCATTCTTCTTTGGTAAGTGTTACTATTACATATAAGGGAAACAATCTAATTAATGTCTAACTTTCAACCAAAGTTGCATCCCTTAGCGTCACGCACTGACAGAAAAAGCTGGGATTTTAGATAGGATGTTCTTTGTTTAAGGTATAGGGCTACTCGAGCTAATGGCACGTGACAGAAGGACATGGTATGTGTTTGTTAACGGTCTATGCTCCTTGGGAAGCTAACGGGTATTGATTGATTGATGCCGTAATGATCGATTAAGATGGGTTTATGCTAAATGCTGGAGACCTCATCAAGTAAAACGAATTGCTACATAAACTAATATAGCAAGGACACATGTAGTGTTATTAAGGAGATTTTTTGCAAGGAATCCAACAACAGAGATGCAAGCTAGAATATATATATATATATATATATATATATATATATATATATATATATATATATATATATATATATATATATATATATTGTGGTGAACTTCTAAATACAATATCTAAATTAGAATATAACAGTATAGTGCATAAAGTCAAAGATAGGATAGTACTACAAATTTTCATTGTTGGCGTCGCCTACGCCTTCAGCTTATTATTTGATAACACATTAGCCGAACAAAAAGGGTACCCAAATTTTAAAATACGTCCTTGACGACAAACGTAACACTTCCCTAGGTCAACTAAGTATTTGCCTAAAATACTGTAAAGATTGATTCCCACTGTAAAGTTTCAGCCACCACTGTCAAGTGGCTCAATCTCTGTAAAATATGTGACTTCTTCTCCTTACGCAAACCGGTGGTGAATATGATGGGTGCTGCAGGTAGAACAAAGGTCAACTCAACCGACGCAGGGTTATGCAGATATGGAGTGAGAGTGTAAAATGTTAGTTATGCGAATGGTGGAATGTTCGTATGTTGACCAGTATAAGGCACTCATTCACTCATAGCTATAAGTCACCGATACAGACTGCTGTGGTCGTTTCGTACTTTTTATTAGGACGCACACACTTGGACATAACGGATAAATTCATAGGTACATGTTGACACAGTAAATCATGGTATTTGAATAGCAGGTGGCAACATCAAACATCATTTCGTATAGCATAAATACAATAGACGATATAAGTAGAACCCTCAATGTTGTGGTGTATTATCGCCTTATACTTCCACTGACTGAACGCATCCGGTGAGGTGAATATGTAGACATGGATAAGAGTTCACTGGCCGAACCCTTTTTCTTCGTTAAGTTCTTAAGCTGTATATATCAGATGTTTATACAATAATGTTAAACCACGATAGTGGGTTTTTCCATCATAGCAAGATCTCCGTACCACTGTCCGATAGTAGGATAAATATTCCGTTCTCTTGACAGTGATCCATTGTAATGACAGTAATCCAAAATGGCCACCTTCTTGAGTTTCCCTCACTCACTCAGAAGAAGGATAAATGATGGGCCGAAGTTAATTCGTAATATGGATTAAATATTCTATAAGAATTTCCATACAGTTCTATATCAATAAGGTTGCTTCACGTAGTTCACAAGAGCTGTAAGATAACCTGTCATCTTCGTCGATATACAAACGATTCTAGATGCTCGATAACACGATGTCTATCTAGCTCTAGCAAAACAGAGATCTTTAAAGGGTCTGGTATTACCTGGAGTCCGAATTAAACACAATAGAATACATGAGGAGAATCTCTGACAATAGAATCTTGCAGAGACACAATCTCCTTCTGAAAGATCATTCACAGATCACTTTCAACCATTTTACAGGACCAGCCCCAAAAACACACACAGCCATTTTCAGGCGGCTTCGTCGAGACTCACTACGCATGCCTCGAAAAACGAATACCTGCCCCAGAGTTCAGCACAAAGAATATAGTCCGACCTAAACATACAAAGATATACAATATAAGACCGAATCTTCTTGCACTAGACAAGTAATACATATAAATTCAGGCCATAAACATATTGAACAAGATCAATCTATTTTCTGGCTATCACAAAATGCGAAATGCATGAATCTCGTATTCATACGCCAAATCAATATATTCAAGAGAGATCACTCATATAATTAAAAGTATAAATCAAATCATGGGTGATATAACTTTGACTGTAACAAAAGTAATCTCTTTTTCATATCAACTAGTCATATCATAAATTTGTAATCTGTGCGTCACATATGTGTGCAACAAATACATTGTAGAGGGGAGGGGCACGGATAGATAACCAACGTAAATCACGTCTCACATTGTTTCTAAAAATAAAACCAACTCGCTAGCCTTGCCTTAGGCGGTTTTCAAATTACGATGTAAACGTTAGAAAATGTGGACACTACGGTCGGGAAAACACGCTTAACTCTTGTTGCGAATGACGTAATTCTCGTGTATTACGAGAGAGTCTCGTATTTAGCTTGAAAGTACATGGAAAAAGAATTGAACAGGAGGTAGTTTAAAAATAAACTACTAACATAGAAAAAAAAGATAGAATTTTGAACCAAGCCACTTAGCTCCATAAAAATCATATATTCGTGTACCTGAAGACTTGCTAACCAAGAATATGTAGTTAGTTATCTAAAAAGTCCATTAGATAATCAAATATTGGTAATAATACATAGAGAATCGGAGATGCTGTCGGGTCAAGTCATATCTGCTTAGATTGGATAGCATATTTTTGGGGGGAAAAAATTAGGTCAAAGAAAGGCTAAGATAGTACGATGAAAGGGATTGGATGAAATTTGACGGAAGCCGAAATATTATTGGCTAACCTAAATATACAAATCTAGTTGGTAGTAGTAACGCATAGTGGTTTGAGATATTTTAAAAAAAAAAGAGTTCATTCAAAGAAAGAGATGCTTGGTCTCATTGGCCAAAGCCTTTTACTTTAACGAAATAGTAAACTGCTCGCTGCCATTTTTTCAAAAATATTCAGAGGAGCAAGCAGCGATGAGCAGACTTGTGATTTGTTTTAAAATAAATACAACAGAAAGCAGTCTGAACAGAGGCAGTGATGAAAGTGGGCCTTATTCTATTGCCTAATTCTTCGTTACTTGTTTATATTTCCTTGATATGTGGTAAGATTGATTTTATTGACTTTTTAATAAAAAAAAGGTTGTGTGAAAAAAGAAAAGGCCATGTAAAAGATTGTAATTAAATGGTTCCATGGCAGATTTAGGCATGACCTAGATGTTGATCCATCATATAAGGGACTATCTAAGAAGTTTAAAACTACAGGACTATATATATGATGGTCATACAGGAACATTACACCTATCTTATTGCATAGAAAAGATTACTGCAGGAATGACAGAGGCGTAGCATTCATTAGGGAATGAGAAAAGAAAACTGGTTCTATTTGTTCCATCAAACTAAAGTGGAGAAGCAGGGTTGTCAGAGAGAGCTGACCTGTTCTTTTGTAATGAATGTATGTTTACATGTAAATTAGGAGGGATTAGTTTGATATTAAGACAGAACCATAACTTGCATTGACAGGGGTTCCTGCTGGCACTTGTCTGGTGCTAGTACTCGCTCATTGAAGAAGTGTGCACGATTTCAAAGAGTCACTGGCACCTACTTGTATTAAAGAAGTTCAAGTCCAGAGGAGACTGAAGTGTTTGGCCAAATCAACTGCAACTGCTGTGATTCCAGGATCCAGATAAGTGAAATATCTGGCCTGGGACAACTTATCACAAATAAAGAAGAATCTCCTGTGTAGACAAAACGTTACTCCAAAGAATAAAATAAACAATCATAGTGAAACAAAAGACAGTGGGATGATGACAATCCTCAACCTGCTTCCCTGTACCAGTATTTAAAAAAAGTAAATAACATTAAAGTGAACATTTGTAACAATGTACTATGGACATATTGTCTGTTGTATGTAAATATCTTTATATATATATATATATATATATATATGTAAATATATCTATCCATCTAAATTGATTCTCATTGACTGTAGTCCTGACCAAAACAACTTTAGGCTCAGGACCAATAAAGTTTAACAAAAGATATTTTAAATATAAAATTTAACAGCTGGAGTTAGTTGAGTTTATCACAGTAATTAGTATATGTTTATATATGTTTTTGTATTGAGATTCTTTAACAACACTCTTACAATACCCTAGACACTTTATGTAGCTTTCAGTCACGCTAGTCAATAAAAATATAACTTAGAGTGAGATCGTAGGGTGGTAACAAGAAAGGTACTCTGTAACACAGTTGTCCATTGTTTACCTCAGAGACCTTCACAGTTGATCTCACTCAAGTACAACTATACGCACACCATTCTTCTTAACATCTAAACCCACCACATATATTGGGGTCTCTAAGTCCGGGATTTGAATTCGGCATATATAGATGAATGTTTGAAATAGGAATCTCATACAGCATATATTAACTAACTGCAGAAATAAAAATTAGCAGTAGAAACACCCCTAAGAAGATAAAAATAATTAAGAGGAGATTACAGTGATAAGTTGTCACAGCCAGTAGTAATTAGTTAATTATAGTCAGTAATTAGTTTAGTTAAGTTTAAGATTTTCTTAAAACTTTAGTAGACCTACTTGAGTTAGAATGGGTGATCTAGCCAAATTCAGATCAGCCGCTGTACAGACTTCTAAAGAGATGGGCATGGATGAACCAGAACTGGTCCAGTATGTAACTTCAGAGGTGGACAAATTTATTGCCCGAGAAGATAAAAAATTAGCTGAAGAAAGAAGGTTAGAGGCTGACAAAGAAATTAAGAGGCTGCAGATTGAGACTGACAAGGAGGCTAGGGCATTGGAGGCAGATAGGGAGGCGGAGATTAAAAGGCTCCAATTAGAAGAAAAAAAGGCTGAAAGAGAAGCCGAAGAAAAGAGACTGACTGTAGAAAGAGAAGAAAAGAGACCGGCTGTAGAAAGAGAAGAAAAGAGACAGGCTGCTGAAAGGGAAGCAGAGGAAAAGAGACAAGATATGAAAAGAACGCAGAATTTTATAGAAAAAATTTAGGAATGCCAAACTACTGTCGGGTGAGACCTATCACCAGTTCTCTGCACGGTTAGAGACCTACTTGGAGAAATGGACTGCTCTGGGGAAAACCCAAGATCTTAAGGAAATGATCCTTATTGAGCAACTGAGAGAGTCCATGGCTCCAGACCTGAGAAAGTTTCTCATGGAACAAGGTGCAGAGAGGCTGGGTGAGTTACTCAATGTCGCTGAGAGGTATCAGGCAGCCCAAGCAGAGGTAGTTGGTAATAAAAAGAAACAGGTAGACAATTTTAAGGCAACACAAAACTTTAATAGGTTTGATCATAGAGAACAGAACAAAGGTAAGCAACAGTTTGATAGGCCACGCAATGACTATAAAAATAAAACCCCACAATTCAATGAAAGGAAATATGATGACAGAAAACCTTTTCATAAAGGTAAATTATATTGTAAAAATTGTCGGATGGACAACCATAACACCGACAGGTGTAGAAGGATACCTCCTAATTTCGCTGCAATGAAAACGGGGAGAAAGGGAGTAAAGATCAACCCTACTGAACAACAGGAACCTTACCACCCCCCAGTGTGTGAAGATGTAACATGCAATGGAGTCACTATAAGGTGTTTGTATGATACTGGATTAGATTATGATTCAGTTGTGAGTTCTCACCTGGTGCAGGCAGATCAATACACCACAGAAACAGTGGAGATTCAAGCTGCAACCAAGGACGTAGCGACCATGACACTTCCCATTGCCAGGATAAATGTGAAAACGCGATATGTGGAAGGAATCATCAAAGCAGCAGTGCTAAATGAACCAATCTACCCTCTGATATTGGGGTGTAGATATGTCTTCTTGGAGAATCCCAAGAGACCTGTGATCATGGCAACAGTGCAGACCAGATCACAGTCTAAAAAGGAGGAGGATAATCCCATAAATACCCATCCAGATGAGATGAGGAAGGCACAGGCTGAGGATAAGACCCTCAAGCCTTGTTTTAAGAAATTGCCCAAATGTCATACACCTCCAGGCAAGGGAGACTTCTATATGAAGAACAAATTGATTTATAGGAAGGCTGGAACTGGATCCCATGGTCACGGACAGCTGGTCCTTCCCATTTCATATAGGACTAAAGTGTTGGAACTAGGGCATGCGATTCCCTTCAGTGGTCATATGGGGATCAACGCAACAGGACAGCGTATAGCTTGTCATTATTTCTGGCCAGGGATAACTGAAGACATAAAGAGATATGTAAAATCTTGTCCAGAATGCCAACGAGTAGTTCCAAAGCATTGGACTGCTCCAGCAACTTTAGGGGAAATGCCCATAGTGGGAACACCCTTTGAAAGAGTTGCAGTGGACATTGTGGGACCTCTCACTCGGACCAAGAGGAGGAACAGTTACATTCGGACTCTGGTGGACACTTGTTCTATGTGGGGAGAGGCGGTAGCCCTGTTATCAATCGATTCGAAACATGTGGCAGAGGCATTACTCACAATCTTCACCAGGTTAGGCTTTCCCAACCAAATCTTGACTGATAATGACTCTCAGTTCAAGGGGAAACTAACGGAAGAGGTATTCAGGATCTTTCAAGCCAAACACTTTCATTGTAGCCCGTACCATCCCCAAGGAAATGGCCAAGTGGAAAGATTTAACGGGACACTCATGTCGATCCTGAGAAAGTTGTCACATGAAAAACCAGATACATGGGACCAATACCTTCCCGCTGCCCTGTTTGCCTATCGGGAGGTACCCCATAGTTCAACCGGTATGGCCCCGGCAACCTGGATATTTGGAAGGCCAATAAAAGGTCCATTGGAAGCTTTGTTAAGGACATGGACCGATGAAAAGGGAGAAGAAAATATTACCTCCTCATATCAATATGTGAACGAGCTGACCACTCGTCTTAAAACTGGCTGGAAACTTGCCAATGAAAATTTGAGACAAGCCAGGAAAAAGCATGCTGCCTATTACAATAAGAAAGCGAAGGACAGAGAATTAGCTGTGGGAGAGAAGGTGCTTTTTCTACTGCCCGGCAACCAGAATAAATTGCAAATTGGATGGCAAGGTCCATATACAGTTCTAGAGAAGGTGTCTAGAACAAATTATAAGATAGATAAGAAAGGGAAAGAGAAAATCTATCATGTGAATCTCCTGAAAAAATATCTGGACAGAGAAAACCAGGAGGAGACACACCTACTGACCTTGTCTGTTGCAATGGAAATGAAAAAGGAACCACTCACCTCTCATGAATATCCTTTACATCCCTGTGAGACCGCTGCACAGGTAAAAATCAGTACGCACTTGACGAAAAATCAGAGGGAGAGAGTTCAACAGGTTCTGAATGATCATACAGATGTGTTAACGGACCGAACGGGGCATACAAATTTATTAGAGTATGATATGAAACTCATAGACCCAACACCAATCTGTATGAGAGCCTATTCGATTCCGTTCGCTAAGGAAAAAGCTTTGAAGGAGGAGATAGATTATCTGTTGAGAGAAGGAATTATCTCGCACAGTGAATCTTCTTACAGCTCCAGTGTAGTTCTGTTAAGAAAACCCTCTGGAGAACACGGACTGTGTATAGATTACAGGAAACTGAATGCTGTCACAGAAGGTCAGGTGGATCCATTACCTGATACACATCAGCTGTTTGCCAGGCTGAATACAGCTAAATATTTCTCTAAAGTGGATCTGAGCAAAGGCTACTATCAAATTCCAGTAAAGCCGGAGGTTAGACCTTATTTAGCCTTTAGCACCTCGGAAGGACATTATGAATTTAACATGTTGCCATTCGGGCTGAAAAATGCACCGAGTGTGTTTTCGAGGATGATGAGAAAATTACTGGATCCCCTGAATAATCCATGCATCACCAACTTCATGGATGATATTCTCATAGCGACTGAAACATTTGAGGAACACATTAACTCTCTAAATATGTTGTTTAATTGACATAGAGAGACAAATTTGACAGCTAGGCCGACGAAATGCTGTGTTGGATGTAAAGAGCTGGAATTCTTGGGACACACAGTACATCAGGGAAACATGACCCCTGACCCCAAGAACCTGGAGAAGTTGAAAAGAGCACCAAGACCACAGACAAAGAAAGATGTGCGATCTTTTGTCTCATTATGTGATTTCTACCAAAAGTATATTAAAAACTTTAACTCCATATGTGCTCCCATGACTGATTTAACGCGCAAAGGAAATCCTGATAGAATTACTTGGTCAGCGCAGTGTGAATTAGCCTACCAAGAGTTGAAGGAAAAGCTCACAAGCAGACTTATTTTGAAATTACCTGACTTGAGTCAAGAATTCATTGTGAGAACGGATGCTAGTAATATAGGTTTGGGTGCAGCTCTATTACAAAGGTCAACTTCACTTGATGAGGAATTAACCCCAGTTGCTTATGCTAGCCGTAAGTTGAACACAGCAGAACAAAAATATTCAACAAGTGAAAAAGAATGTTTAGCTGTCATATGGGCTATAAAAAAGTTCCAGATTTTTCTCTATGGTAAATCATTTAAGATCCAAACAGATCATAAACCACTCGTGTGTCTGTCACAAGCAAGGCATGAAAATGCTAGATTATTACGTAGGTCGTTGCTCCTACAGCCATACCAGTTTACCATAGAATATATTCCAGGCAAAACCAACGTAGGTGCAGATTTTTTAAGCAGACATCCGTACGACGAACATCAGAGTAGTCACCAGGCATAGGTAGTAAATTTATCTATGTGTATTTAGAAGTAGGAACTGACATATGATAGTCTGTTCTAAGTGGGGAGATATGTGGTGAACTTCTAAATACAATATCTAAATTAGAATATAACAGTATAGTGCATAAAGTCAAAGATAGGATAGTACTACAAATTTTAATTGTTGGCGTCGCCTACGCCTTCAGCTTATTATTTGATAACACATTAGCCGAACAAAAAGGGTACCCAAATTTTCAAATTCGTCCTTGACGACAAACGTAACACTTCCCTAGGTCAACTAAGTATTTGCCTAAAATACATTGTAGAGAGGAGGGGCACGGATAGATAACCAACGTAAATCACGTCTCACATTGTTTCTAAAAATAAAACCAACTCGCTAGCCTTGCCTTAGGCGGTTTTCAAATTACGAAGTAAACGTTAGAAAATGTGGACACTACGGTCAGGAAAACACGCTTAGCTCTTGTTGCGAATGACGTAATTCTCGTGTATTACGAGACTCTCGTATTTAGCTTGAAAGAACATGGAAAAAGAATTGAACAGGAGGTAGTTTAAAAATAAACAACTAACATAGAAAAAAAAAAGATAGAATTTTGAACCAAGCCACTTAGCCCCATAAAAACCATATATTCGTGTACCTGAAGACTTGCTAACCAAGAATATGTAGTTAGTTATCTAAATAGTCCATTAGATAATCAAATATTGGTAATAATACATAGAGAATCGGAGATACTGTCAGGTCAAGTCATATCTGCTTAGACTGGATAGCATTTTTTTGGGGGGGGGGAAATTAGGTCAAAGAAAGGCTAAGATAGTACGATGAAAGGGATTGGATGAAATTTGAAGGAAGCCGAAATATTATTGGCTAACCTAAATATACAAATCTAGTTGGTAGTAGTAACGCATAGTGGTTTGAGATTTAAAAAAAAAAAAGAGTTCATTCAATGAAAGAGATGCTTGGTCTCATTGGCCAAAGCCTTTTACTTTAACGAAATAGTAAACTACTCGCTGCCATTTTTTCAAAAATATTCAGAGGAGCAAGCAGCGATGAGCAGACTTGTGATTTGTTTTAAAATAAATACAACAGAAAGCAGTCTGAACAGAGGCAGTGATGAAAGTGTGCCTTATTCTACTGCCTAATTCATCGTTACTTGTTTATATTTCCTTGATATGTGGTAAGATTGATTTTATTGACTTTTTAATAAAAAAAAGGTTGTGTGAAAAAAGAAAAGGCCATGTAAAAGATTAAATGGTTCCATGGCAGATTTAAGCATGACCTAGATGTTGATCCATCATATAAGGGACTATCTAAGAAGTTTAAAACTACAGGACTATATATATGATGGTCATACAGGAACATTACACCTATCTTATTGCATAGAAAAGATTACTGCAGGAATGACAGAGGCGTAGCATTCATTAGGGAATGAGAAAAGAAAACTGGTTCTATTTGTTCCATCAAACTAAAGTGGAGAAGCAGGGTTGTCAGAGAGAGCTGACCTGTTCTTTTGTAATGAATGTATGTTTACATGTAAATTAGGAGGGATTAGTTTGATATTAAGACAGAACCATAACTTGCATTGACAGGGGTTCGGCCTGGGACAACTTATCACAAATAAAGAAGAATCTCCTGTGTAGACAAAACGTTACTCCAAAGAATAAAATAAACAATCATAGTGAAACAAAAGACAGTGGGATGATGACAATCCTCAACCTGCTTCCCTGTACCAGTATTTAAAAAAAGTAAATAACATTAAAGTGAACATTTGTAACAATGTACTATGGACATATTGTCTGTTGTATGTAAATATCTTTATATATATATATATATATATATATATATATATATATATATATATATATATATATATATATATATATATATATCTATATATATATATATATATATATATATATATATATATATATATATGTAAATATATCTATCCATCTAAATTGATTCTCATTGACTGTAGTCCTGACCAAAACAACTTTAGGCTCAGGACCAATAAAGTTTAACAAAAGATATTTTAAATATAAAATTTAACAGCTGGAGTTAGTTGAGTTTATCACAGTAATTAGTATATGTTTATATATGTTTTTGTATTGAGATTCTTTAACAACACTCTTACAATACCCTAGACACTTTATGTAGCTTTCAGTCACGCTAGTCAATAAAAATATAACTTAGAGTGAGATCGTAGGGTGGTAACAAGAAAGGTACTCTGTAACACAGTTGTCCATTGTTTACCTCAGAGACCTTCACAGTTGATCTCACTCAAGTACAACTATACGCACACCATTCTTCTTAACATCTAAACCCACCACATATATTGGGGTCTCTAAGTCCGGGATTTGAATTCGGCATATATAGATGAATGTTTGAAATAGGAATCTCATACAGCATATATTAACTAACTCCAGAAAAAAAAATTAGCAGTAGAAACACCCCCTAAGAAGATAAAAATAATTAAGAGGAGATTACAGTGATAAGTTGTCACAGCCAGTAGTAATTAGTTAATTATAGTCAGTAATTAGTTTAGTTAAGTTTAAGATTTTCTTAAAACTTTAGTAGACCTACTTGAGTTAGAATGGGTGATCTAGCCAAATTCAGATCAGCCGCTGTACAGACTTCTAAAGAGATGGGCATGGATGAACCAGAACTGGTCCAGTATGTAACTTCAGAGGTGGACAAATTTATTGCCCGAGAAGATAAAAAATTAGCTGAAGAAAGAAGGTTAGAGGCTGACAAAGAAATTAAGAGGCTGCAGATTGAGACTGACAAGGAGGCTAGGGCATTGGAGGCAGATAGGGAGGCGGAGATTAAAAGGCTCCAATTAGAAGAAAAAAAGGCTGAAAGAGAAGCCGAAGAAAAGAGACTGACTGTAGAAAGAGAAGAAAAGAGACCGGCTGTAGAAAGAGAAGAAAAGAGACAGGCTGCTGAAAGGGAAGCAGAGGAAAAGAGACTGGACGCAGAAAGGGAAGATAGGAGATTACAAAGGGAGCACGTGTTACGACTAAGGGAGTTGGAAATTCAAGGCCATGCTCCTGAAAATGGTGCCAGCCCCTTTGCCTCAGATGCCACTGCTAGTCAGGGAGCCTCAACCTCAGCTATGGGTTTTCATGTAGACCATTTTGTTGAGAAAGATGATGACATAGAAGGGTATTTAAGTAGGTTTGAACTTTCGGTTAGAGACCTACTTGGAGAAATGGACTGCTCTGGGGAAAACCCAAGATCTTAAGGAAATGATCCTTATTGAGCAACTGAGAGAGTCCATGGCTCCAGACCTGAGAAAGTTTCTCATGGAACAAGGTGCAGAGAGGCTGGGTGAGTTACTCAATGTCGCTGAGAGGTATCAGGCAGCCCAAGCAGAGGTAGTTGGTAATAAAAAGAAACAGGTAGACAATTTTAAGGCAACACAAAACTTTAATAGGTTTGATCATAGAGAACAGAACAAAGGTAAGCAACAGTTTGATAGGCCACGCAATGACTATAAAAATAAAACCCCACAATTCAATGAAAGGAAATATGATGACAGAAAACCTTTTCATAAAGGTAAATTATATTGTAAAAATTGTCGGATGGACAACCATAACACCGACAGGTGTAGAAGGATACCTCCTAATTTCGCTGCAATGAAAACGGGGAGAAAGGGAGTAAAGATCAACCCTACTGAACAACAGGAACCTTACCACCCCCCAGTGTGTGAAGATGTAACATGCAATGGAGTCACTATAAGGTGTTTGTATGATACTGGATTAGATTATGATTCAGTTGTGAGTTCTCACCTGGTGCAGGCAGATCAATACACCACAGAAACAGTGGAGATTCAAGCTGCAACCAAGGACGTAGCGACCATGACACTTCCCATTGCCAGGATAAATGTGAAAACGCGATATGTGGAAGGAATCATCAAAGCAGCAGTGCTAAATGAACCAATCTACCCTCTGATATTGGGGTGTAGATATGTCTTCTTGGAGAATCCCAAGAGACCTGTGATCATGGCAACAGTGCAGACCAGATCACAGTCTAAAAAGGAGGAGGATAATCCCATAAATACCCATCCAGATGAGATGAGGAAGGCACAGGCTGAGGATAAGACCCTCAAGCCTTGTTTTAAGAAATTGCCCAAATGTCATACACCTCCAGGCAAGGGAGACTTCTATATGAAGAACAAATTGATTTATAGGAAGGCTGGAACTGGATCCCATGGTCACGGACAGCTGGTCCTTCCCATTTCATATAGGACTAAAGTGTTGGAACTAGGGCATGCGATTCCCTTCAGTGGTCATATGGGGATCAACGCAACAGGACAGCGTATAGCTTGTCATTATTTCTGGCCAGGGATAACTGAAGACATAAAGAGATATGTAAAATCTTGTCCAGAATGCCAACGAGTAGTTCCAAAGCATTGGACTGCTCCAGCAACTTTAGGGGAAATGCCCATAGTGGGAACACCCTTTGAAAGAGTTGCAGTGGACATTGTGGGACCTCTCACTCGGACCAAGAGGAGGAACAGTTACATTCGGACTCTGGTGGACACTTGTTCTATGTGGGGAGAGGCGGTAGCCCTGTTATCAATCGATTCGAAACATGTGGCAGAGGCATTACTCACAATCTTCACCAGGTTAGGCTTTCCCAACCAAATCTTGACTGATAATGACTCTCAGTTCAAGGGGAAACTAACGGAAGAGGTATTCAGGATCTTTCAAGCCAAACACTTTCATTGTAGCCCGTACCATCCCCAAGGAAATAGCAAAGTGGAACGATTTAACGGGACACTCATGTCGATCCTGAGAAAGTTGTCACATGAAAAACCAGATACATGGGACCAATACCTTCCCGCTGCCCTGTTTGCCTATCGGGAGGTACCCCATAGTTCAACCGGTATGGCCCCGGCAACCTGGATATTTGGAAGGCCAATAAAAGGTCCATTGGAAGCTTTGTTAAGGACATGGACCGATGAAAAGGGAGAAGAAAATATTACCTCCTCATATCAATATGTGAACGAGCTGACCACTCGTCTTAAAACTGGCTGGAAACTTGCCAATGAAAATTTGAGACAAGCCAGGAAAAAGCATGCTGCCTATTACAATAAGAAAGCGAAGGACAGAGAATTAGCTGTGGGAGAGAAGGTGCTTTTTCTACTGCCCGGCAACCAGAATAAATTGCAAATTGGATGGCAAGGTCCATATACAGTTCTAGAGAAGGTGTCTAGAACAAATTATAAGATAGATAAGAAGGGGAAAGAGAAAATCTATCATGTGAATCTCCTGAAAAAATATCTGGACAGAGAAAACCAGGAGGAGACACACCTACTGACCTTGTCTGTTGCAATGGAAATGAAAAAGGAACCACTCACCTCTCATGAATATCCTTTACATCCCTGTGAGACCGCTGCACAGGTAAAAATCAGTACGCACTTGACGAAAAATCAGAGGGAGAGAGTTCAACAGGTTCTGAATGATCATACAGATGTGTTAACGGACCGAACGGGGCATACAAATTTATTAGAGTATGATATGAAACTCATAGACCCAACACCAATCTGTATGAGAGCCTATTCGATTCCGTTCGCTAAGGAAAAAGCTTTGAAGGAGGAGATAGATTATCTGTTGAGAGAAGGAATTATCTCGCACAGTGAATCTTCTTACAGCTCCAGTGTAGTTCTGTTAAGAAAACCCTCTGGAGAACACGGACTGTGTATAGATTACAGGAAACTGAATGCTGTCACAGAAGGTCAGGTGGATCCATTACCTGATACACATCAGCTGTTTGCCAGGCTGAATACAGCTAAATATTTCTCTAAAGTGGATCTGAGCAAAGGCTACTATCAAATTCCAGTAAAGCCGGAGGTTAGACCTTATTTAGCCTTTAGCACCTCGGAAGGACATTATGAATTTAACATGTTGCCATTCGGGCTGAAAAATGCACCGAGTGTGTTTTCGAGGATGATGAGAAAATTACTGGATCCCCTGAATAATCCATGCATCACCAACTTCATGGATGATATTCTCATAGCGACTGAAACATTTGAGGAACACATTAACTCTCTAAATATGTTGTTTAATTGACATAGAGAGACAAATTTGACAGCTAGGCCGACGAAATGCTGTGTTGGATGTAAAGAGCTGGAATTCTTGGGACACACAGTACATCAGGGAAACATGACCCCTGACCCCAAGAACCTGGAGAAGTTGAAAAGAGCACCAAGACCACAGACAAAGAAAGATGTGCGATCTTTTGTCTCATTATGTGATTTCTACCAAAAGTATATTAAAAACTTTAACTCCATATGTGCTCCCATGACTGATTTAACGCGCAAAGGAAATCCTGATAGAATTACTTGGTCAGCGCAGTGTGAATTAGCCTACCAAGAGTTGAAGGAAAAGCTCACAAGCAGACTTATTTTGAAATTACCTGACTTGAGTCAAGAATTCATTGTGAGAACGGATGCTAGTAATATAGGTTTGGGTGCAGCTCTATTACAAAGGTCAACTTCACTTGATGAGGAATTAACCCCAGTTGCTTATGCTAGCCGTAAGTTGAACACAGCAGAACAAAAATATTCAACAAGTGAAAAAGAATGTTTAGCTGTCATATGGGCTATAAAAAAGTTCCAGATTTTTCTCTATGGTAAATCATTTAAGATCCAAACAGATCATAAACCACTCGTGTGTCTGTCACAAGCAAGGCATGAAAATGCTAGATTATTACGTAGGTCGTTGCTCCTACAGCCATACCAGTTTACCATAGAATATATTCCAGGCAAAACCAACGTAGGTGCAGATTTTTTTAAGCAGACATCCGTACGACGAACATCAGAGTAGTCACCAGGCATAGGTAGTAAATTTATCTATGTGTATTTAGAAGTAGGAACTGACATATGATAGTCTGTTCTAAGTGGGGAGATATGTGGTGAACTTCTAAATACAATATCTAAATTAGAATATAACAGTATAGTGCATAAAGTCAAAGATAGGATAGTACTACAAATTTTAATTGTTGGCGTCGCCTACGCCTTCAGCTTATTATTTGATAACACATTAGCCGAACAAAAAGGGTACCCAAATTTTCAAATTCGTCCTTGACGACAAACGTAACACTTCCCTAGGTCAACTAAGTATTTGCCTAAAATACATTGTAGAGAGGAGGGGCACGGATAGATAACCAACGTAAATCACGTCTCACATTGTTTCTAAAAATAAAACCAACTCGCTAGCCTTGCCTTAGGCGGTTTTCAAATTACGAAGTAAACGTTAGAAAATGTGGACACTACGGTCAGGAAAACACGCTTAGCTCTTGTTGCGAATGACGTAATTCTCGTGTATTACGAGACTCTCGTATTTAGCTTGAAAGAACATGGAAAAAGAATTGAACAGGAGGTAGTTTAAAAATAAACAACTAACATAGAAAAAAAAAAAGATAGAATTTTGAACCAAGCCACTTAGCCCCATAAAAACCATATATTCGTGTACCTGAAGACTTGCTAACCAAGAATATGTAGTTAGTTATCTAAATAGTCCATTAGATAATCAAATATTGGTAATAATACATAGAGAATCGGAGATACTGTCAGGTCAAGTCATATCTGCTTAGACTGGATAGCATTTTTTTGGGGGGGGGGAAATTAGGTCAAAGAAAGGCTAAGATAGTACGATGAAAGGGATTGGATGAAATTTGAAGGAAGCCGAAATATTATTGGCTAACCTAAATATACAAATCTAGTTGGTAGTAGTAACGCATAGTGGTTTGAGATTTTTTTTTTTTTAAATAGAGTTCATTCAATGAAAGAGATGCTTGGTCTCATTGGCCAACGCCTTTTACTTTAACGAAATAGTAAACTGCTCGCTGCCATTTTTTCAAAAATATTCAGAGGAGCAAGCAGCGATGAGCAGACTTGTGATTTGTTTTAAAATAAATACAACAGAAAGCAGTCTGAACAGAGGCAGTGATGAAAGTGTGCCTTATTCTACTGCCTAATTCATCGTTACTTGTTTATATTTCCTTGATATGTGGTAAGATTGATTTTATTGACTTTTTAATAAAAAAAAGGTTGTGTGAAAAAAGAAAAGGCCATGTAAAAGATTAAATGGTTCCATGGCAGATTTAAGCATGACCTAGATGTTGATCCATCATATAAGGGACTATCTAAGAAGTTTAAAACTACAGGACTATATATATGATGGTCATACAGGAACATTACACCTATCTTATTGCATGGAAAAGATTACTGCAGGAATGACAGAGGCGTAGCATCCATTAGGGAATGAGAAAAGAAAACTGGTACTATTTGTTCCATCAAACTAAAGTGGAGAAGCAGGGTTGTCAGAGAGAGCTGACCATGTTCTTTTGTAATGAATGTATGTTTACATGTAAATTAGGAGGAATTAGTTTGATATTAAGACAGAACCATAACTTGCATTGACAGGGGTTCCTGCTGGCACTTGTCTGGTGCTAGTACTCGCTCATTGAAGAAGTGTGCACGATTTCAAAGAGTCACTGGCACCTACTTGTATTAAAGAAGTTCAAGTCCAGAGGAGACTGAAGTGTTTGGCCAAACCAACTGCAACTGCTGTGATTCCAGGATCCAGATAAGTGAAATATCTGGCCTGGGACAACTTATCACAAATAAAGAAGAATCTCCTGTGTAGACAAAACGTTACTCCAAAGAATAAAATAAACAATCATAGTGAAACAAAAGACAGTGGGATGATGACAATCCTCAACCTGCTTCCCTGTACCAGTATTAAAAAAAAGTAAATAACATCAAAGTGAACATTTGTAGTAATGGACATATTGTCTGTTGTATGTAAATATCTTTAATATATTTGTAATCAAATGTTCTCTTGATGGACATATTCAGAGGCCATCACGTTGTATGTAAATATTTTCTCTGTTGTATTTCCCATCATATTTAAGTAAATATATCTATGTTTCCAATCTAAATTGATTCCCATTGGGCTCATTGACTGTAGTCCTGACCAAAACAACTTTAGGCTCAGGACCAATAAAGTTTAACAAAAGATATTTTAAATATAAAATTTAACAGCTGGAGTTAGTTGAGTTTATCATAGTAATTAGTATATGTTTATATATGTTTTTGTATTGAGATTCTTTAACAACACTCTTACAATACCCTAGACACTTTATGTAGCTTTCAGTCACGCTAGTCAATAAAGAATATAACTTAGAGTGAGATCGTAGGGTGGTAACAAGAAAGGTACTCTGTAACACAGTTGTCCATTGTTTACCTCAGAGACCTTCACAGTTAATCTCACTCAAGTACAACTATACGCACACCATTCTTCTTAACATCTAAACCCACCACACGTTCCATTCTAGTCCTCGGTCCTTCAAAGATTGTCTAATATATACTACTCGTCAAAAGTCAAGGGCCACCCTATTATTTTCAATACACTTTTATATAAGCACATAGAATGATTAAATGAAGGAAGTTTTTAGTAAAAATGGGTGCAATATCTTCCTCTGACAGTCCTCTATGCACGTTAAGCATAAAAACAACTCACCAACAACCATGGTGATCACGTGCAAATTGGTTTGCTGACCATAAATTCATATTTTTAATTTGTTTTTTTCAAACTTCCGTACCACCAAACAGGTGAAGTAATCGTGCTGATTGACATCCCACGTGCAATGGCGACTTTTCTTGAACAGAGTTCACTCTTAATTTGTTTTACAATCAGCAGACTTAGGGTAGTTTCATCCCTTGCAAAAACTATGCCACTGAGAAGAAGTCTTGACACCTTACAAAGAATGAGGGCTATAGCGTGGGTTGAAAGTAGTTTATGTGTCCGTGAGGTTGCTAGACGGCTTGCAGTGTCACACTCTACTATCCAAAGAATTTTGGAGAGATTTCAGGCCACAGGAAGTGTGGAGGATCGCCACCGGCCAGGTCGCCCTAGATGCACCAATAGACATGATGACCGGTACCTCTTGTTGTCAGCCCTGCGCCATCGAACAGTGACTTGTTGCACTCTAAGATGTCAGCTGAGACAAACTGTAAACGTTGGTGTCAGTCAAAGCACAATTCGCAGACGTTTACATGAATTTGGACTGGCTGCTCGACGTCCTGCAGTCAGAATCCCTCTTACTCCTGCTCATCGCAGAGCCCGTGTTGCTTGGTGTCGCGAGCACATCCGATGGGCAATGCAACAATGGAGTCAAGTTCTCTTCACTGATGAACCTCGCTTCACTGTGTCATTCAATGTTATTTTCCCCTTAATTTTACTCTTTCATGATTGTTAAAGTAATCTGTCTTAATCACGGCATATACTTAAGTGTAGCTTAACACTCTTTGATTTATTTTCCCACCTTGCGCTATCTTTCTGAATGCCTCTTTAGAATCTTGGTAAACACACCTAGCTACATTAGACGAGTATTGTTTACTTGGGAGACGCCCGGCTTGCCAATGGAGAGAATTCTTTTCATGGCTAATCTGCTGTTTAAAACACGGCGGTCACCACCTTGTGACACAATAGCACGGGGCGATAAAGGACTCGTGAAGCCAGCATACTGATTACCTTGCAAAATAAGGAACAAGGAGGTCACGGAAACCGTCTCACGACAATGGGCCCCGCTGTAGCAAGCACTTCACGCGAAGCGGAAAAACAAAGGACAGAAAGCTTTGTGACAGAGGGCGAGTGACTTCTACATTGGGTGGCCAATCCAAAACCAGTGTTTATCTCGCAAAACGAACCAATAGCACGGAATTGAAGGGTTGGTTGCGAAAGCCCACCCGATGTAGCGATTTACGTGGATTTTGTACATCACGGCATCTTAATACAAGATGAACACTTAGCTATTGAATTGGAGGTGGAGTCAGACCAACAGGCAAAAACATCTGATAAATGGGTGTGATAAAGTATTTTGATACAGCGATAAAATTATTAATTATAAGTATAAAAATTAAAATAATATGAGTAGAAATAGAAATGGTAAAGTTGTAACGCGTCTTCTTTCCTCGCGCTAGTCATCGCATTGAGATAAGAACGTAGTGTGAAACCTTATTGCCGCGCTAGTGGTATTGGATTTTATAACTCGCCCGTCAAGGGTTAACGGTAAAAATTTTGAAAAACGACAAGCTTAGTTGTTCCAAGAAAGATAGTAAGAATAAAACAGTGGAGGCATAAACGAACGCATAAAAGTGAGAGAGAGAGAGAGAGAGAGAGCGAACACATGCCACAAATTGTCAAGCGTTATATTCTTGGACTAGCTACCCAGGACGACAGTGCGAGACGATACAGTGGCAGGTGTTCGGTAACGTGTCGCAAGCTTTGTAGAATATAAAAATACCCCGCAAAACCCAATTCTTTTTCGGACTATAGGCACACTGAGAAAATATATAAACACACAGACAGCGCTTTCGCTGCAAAAGAGTCCATTTTATGACGTAACAGACTAGTAGTTTCAGTTATGAACAACGCGGGAGAGGAGAAAAGATGGCGTAATTTATATGATAGTGGAAATTGAAACTAACTCTGGAAAAAATATGGACTTCTTTATTAATGGGTTTAGGATCATAAAACCTAGTAAGTTTGATGGCTTATCTTCTCCTGATAAATAATATGTTTAAAAATACAAAATCCCCCAGTAGATAAGAAAGTTATTGACAAAAGACTGTATTTGTTCGTGCAGACAAACGGACAGACTGGCGGTTTTGCATTCATTTTGCATTCACTAACGATTACAATTTTGAACGCGTTGTTGGAAATGAGACAAGCAAGCATGTATTCTGTTGGAGGAGGGGTAGACAAGGGGAGAGAAATTATGGGATGGCTTAACACTAAAAATATATTTTAGCAGTAGAAATCTAAGAACGAGTGAGGAGAAAACTTGTTAGGTCCAAAAATCAAGTCTGTTTTTGCTTTTATTTTCAAATTCAAAAGTAGTCGTTCGCTCATTGGCCAACGCCTTTTATAATATTGAAAAAATTCAAAGTCTCGACGCCATTTGTATAATACAGTCCCTCGAACAGGACGTTTGAAATTCTGGGAAGTGTGTCTTGCCTTATTGAATTAAATATATAAAGTAAACCAAAAGGGCATCACAGTCCAGCCAGCAGGACATCTGAAGTCTGCTAATCAACGTACCTGTGTTTATTCATTGCATTTATAATAAGGCAGAAATTATTCATATATATTTTGTTTAAAAATGTGAGTGAGAGATACTACCATTACGACTGTAAGTAATTAGGTCCCTAGCTGATATATGCAGGGCCTAGATGTAGAGTTATGCTAGAACACATTGCCAGTTTTGTAAATTGCACATGTTTTGTGAAATAAAAATGTTTTCTTAGGTGGCCAGATGGACACAGCTCACCTATCCTATTGTATGGAAGAAAAGAAAGATTAATATTATTATTGCAGATGTAGGGCCGCCTTGAGAGGAGAGACAAGTGAACAACATTGGTACACTTTGTAATGGATGCGCTGGGTTGGTCAATTAGATATGACCCAGATCTTTATTTCTTATGTATTATAATTTGTAGAAATAACAGTTTAAGTATGATATCAACAAGGAGACATTATTTCATTGTTACAGGGTTTTTATCTGGCACTAGCCCGGTGCCAGATGTCTGTGAAAAGCAGTTGAGAAGTCTTTTCATTTCCAGTAGTGACAGGGGTCTACAGAGTCCACCCTGTTACTTTTGGGCCAGTATCAAAGTGATCGTTTTACAGCAAGAATACGGACAGTTCAAGTTGTGCCAGATAAGTATAATATCTGGCACCCGACTTTTCATCAGCATCAAAGACTAGTGCACCCCTGTGTAACATAATAAAAATATTCCCCAAAGAATAAAACATTGACAGTTGTGTATTAAAGAACTGGGGATGATTAAAGAATCCCAAACAGCTATCCAGTGTTAGAATCCAGTAATATTAAAAATTTAGTAACACTATTAGTATATTTTAACAGTATATGTTTGGACAAAGTGTCCCTTTGGGTTAAAGATTTGCATTTTATGTATATACCTTGATTTCTTTTAATTTTGAAAGTCCTGACCAGAAGAATACTAGGTTCAGGACCAATAAAATTGTATAAAAATATTTACACATCAAAATTTAACCCATGTGTTAGTTCATTTGATCATAGACTTTACTAGTTGTTTATATGTGTGTGTGTTAGTGTCAAATTACCATCACACCACACTTGCACAACCCTAGACATTAGACGTAGCTATCATACATACTAGTCAAGAATAGGTCTGATTGAGGTCATAAGGTGGGTAGCAGAAAGGTACCCTGATAACTCAACCCAAAATTGGTTATAATCAGGGACCTTCACAGCTGACCTCATTCAGTACAATAGTAATAAAGAACAACAACATTGCATACCATCAAAAACCACCACAATGGGCAAACCAGAAATATAACGAGAGGTTTGCCAGAGCGGCAGAACTGAGTTTTCAAAATTGCGGCATATACTTTGTCCCTACCGCTTAGCATGTGTATAGCTGTTTTAATATTTCATTCCTGTGTGGATATTTGATTCATATCTGTGGAGTGTAATGTTATAGTGTTCTTCAAGAATTTGCGAAGGGAAAAGGAGTCCAGCAGAAGTCTGAGTCTACACATTACGTGTTTGGCGTCTAACAAGAAAGAAGCTAGCAAAGTGCGTATGGATAGCAGAATTCACAAGATAGGACATCCTACGATTCCTACGTTATAAGGAAGTCTCGCCCGACTTTGTAAACGTTGTTGGCGCAGCATTTTATTCACCTTCTTATCAAGTGCTCACAAGTTGATTCCATATACAAATATCAAGTTCAACTCACTCGAAAGCTTACCGCCTGAGTCAAGCTAAAGAACGAACAAGTTGATTCTCATATTTATATTTGTCACGTGATTTGCCTTCCCTTTGCTCTGCAGTAGTGGTCCACTAGTGGCCAAACTCAAGAGTATCTAACATAGGTCTTCAGAGTTGTCTACCTTCGCATAAGATTACTCTTGGCAGAGTTGTAGATAAAAGGATAATGACGCTTCTATCTCAAAGGAGTGTTCACAGGATAATTCCGAAGTCAAGAACAATGCTGCTTAGGGCAGAGCACTATTAACTTATATCTGATCCGGCATCTTTTGTGAAGTTTTAAGCAATAGTTTGGCTTATTCGAGCCCCAATCTGGTTTAATCCAGCGAAATTCCTTTTATAAGTATTTTTGGCTCTATGATTGTAACTATAGGTATATGCATTAAAGATTTTCGATCATACATGCGCTCTTTTATCTATATGAATTGAATCGACAATGAATTTGTAAAAATAACATATAAAAAATATAATAATCAATTAGTCTTTAACAAATTTAAATAAATATGGATGAAAGTGACTTTAGAGGTTTTTTTTAAAATTTGTTTTCACTGAGACTTAATTTGGGACTGATGGGTATTATTTTCCGTTGCGTGCGCCTGTTACCAAAAAGACATACCTGGCAGAGTAACGCAATGAGTCGTTGTCTGGTCGTTTGTGATGAGGACTCTTCTCTAGAGGCGTCTAGATGAACTTCACTCCTAACATAAAGGTGGTTGTCTTCACAACGTGCCCACTGTAGGTAGTTGGTGGCCAACCCAGTTTCATGATTCACAAGAAAGTGGCGAAGATTCTTACTTCAGACTAGTCTGGACTAAGAACCGTCTTGTAGCTGTCGCGAGAGGTAACGATAGTAAGATGATGATACTATCCTGGACAAAAAGTTGTATCAGATGATACCAGGATAGTGCCAGATAAGAGACTGGTCTTACAAGAAATACCCCATTCTCTGAAAAGAGTAATGGTGTATCGAAGTCAAAGGTAGAGTTAAGCTGTATAGATCACTAGGTGAGATGGTAATGGCAATACTAGTTAATTATGGTGCCCCCCTCCAGACCAACCTAAGACTATGACTGTGCTAGGGGTAATTAACTAACCAACGAGAACTTTGAACCAAACTTAAATAATTCAATGAAGACTGTTGGTACAATTTATAATTTATTTATATACAAGATCTTTTTTCTTGGTACTTCAGTTAAATTTCAAATAAAATCAAATTGATTTCAAAATAAAATATTTTTCACTTTCATGATATATATATATATATATATATATATATATATATATATATATATATATATATATATATATATATATATATATATATATATATATATATATATATATAATATATATAGATATATATATATATATATATATATATATATCACATTTACAGGTAAGTTATTGTAACTAATAAAGTTCACTTCAACTGTTTTCTGGATCCTTGATAAAATCTGTCTTTCTTTTGTGATTTCTTGAGTAGAATATCAATGTTAATTTATGATAAAGTAATAAAGACTGATATGACTGTCAATTGTCTTCCTTATAAACCCCAGGATTTTGCTATCATAACACAGTTTGTTCGTAGGTGTGTGGTAATTGAAAGTAGAAGTAGCCCAACAAAGAGCTAATCTTTAAAAAGTCATTCTAGGACTCGAACAGCAGTATGATCGGAGAGAACACCACAACTGCGGGTCTTCCAAATCAACATGACACAGTTGATACTGGCACAGGCTCTGAAAAACTTGAACATCTACTAGCTGACTTGATCACTAAAGATTTTAGTACGACACTCAGGGCAGGATATAACCTGAAATATAATATTCAACCTACATAGTATCGCTCATTGTCTCCCTACACAGTCAGGAGGTATAATGAAACAGTTCAGACAAGCTGTGGTTAATCATAATAGACATAGTAAGTCATGAATAACACAATTCATTCAAGTTCCAGCACAATAATTCAGTAACTCACTTGCCACAGTTCTGTCCATGATTTGCTTCTTTAAAATCATATAGGCCTTATGGTAATCATTGTGTCATATATCAAATAATACAGAAAATCAATCTGTTAGTCATTCCTTCTTCCAGTTTGGATAGTCCTTTCCAGCAAGCATAATATCTTTAAAACGATTTCCACAACCAACTAGCTCAATCCATTCGTTCTACTTATTTAGTACACAATTAAACTAAACCAACACACTTCGGGTTTTCCTCCAGAAATAGCACAATGATTCTACACATATCAATATTACTCTAAGCACACATTGATAATATATTTACAAATATATTTAATTAACATCTCGCTTACCCTCAATCACAGACAGGCTTTTAATGGTAACGCAGTCTGCTCACACTTCTGCAGATGGCAAAGGAGTTGATACAGATGCAGTTCTCCGTGTCTGTTGTTTGAAATAGGCGGCAAGTGTGTTCGCCTTCTGTTCCCTCCCCTTATATAGTGGAATTGCCGATGTATGGGATAACAACTAGGCCAAAGTATTTTTTCATTCACGCAAACAGTATAGGTTTTGGCAAAGCGTGCTCCAATGCAAAGTCCAAAATATGTCTGAAGTCCTTATTTCTGCACCGATTTCCTCCATCGTAGGTTTATTTTACTTATATGAATGAGCTCTGTCACTATGGATATCCACTTTATCCTATAGTTTATCCGACTATTCACTGGAGCAGCCGAAACAGGGAAAAACACAACACTGTTCATGCTCCTCTGTCTTCTATTCATAATAACTTTGACTCCGCAACACATCCAGTGAATCTATTCCTATCTGCCTAAGGCTAATGATCCCTGTTACCTATTGGGTCCTTCTTTAACTAGGTACTCCATGATTATTTACACACTGCCTTCCGAAATATTATCAACATCTACACTTTCGTTGTCTCCATGTTGAATAGCCTAGCGTATCCTCCGACACTACATGTACCCAGCTGGCGTTTCATTGGTCAGTTATTTCCACGGGGGTTGCGCGGTGATACGTTTTGAATGATGGATGCTGAGAAATGATTCAGACTTCATTACAGTACCTTCGAACAACGGACTTTAGGAAAAATAAAAGAACAAATGGCTCTGCTAAAGTACATTTGTGGGCTACAGATTAACAGACACATTGTCTCGCTGTCCACCCACCAATGTTAGTCTCTCTGAATAATTATTCTCACTGAGTATATACAAAAGCCAGATCCAAACCTCAGAAATGAAGTATCTGAGGAAGGTGGTTGAAGTAACAAGAAGAGACATGGTCCGCAACCAGGCGATAAGTCAAGGCCTAAAATCCCACCCCCTGCAGACCCAAGTAGAACAGTCCCAGCTAAGACGGGTTGGCCATGTCTGCAGAATGGGAGATCGGCTACCACGACACGCATGGGAAACAAAGAGCCAGGGATCCAGACCCCCAAGACGACCCAGAGTCCGCTGAGAGGACAACATTAGACAATCTTTGAAGGACCGAGGACTAGAATGGAACAAGGCCAGCAGGAAGACAGCCGATAGGATAGTCTGGCGCTCTCTCTTCCAAACCTCTACGCCTTATGGTAGAAGGGGAACGATTAAGTAAGTAAGAGTATACACAGTATAATTCAGGAATATGATTAGAAATCGCCGTTATTCTTCTGGTCAGTTAAATGGGGAAAATGTGTCTGGACAGCGCGAGTGCAATGGCTTGCTTGAATTACAATTAACAATGTACTCATATATAACCAAATGACACTGTACACTCTAGGAACATGTGAGGTAATCATCTCACTGCTCCATTCTAGTCTGGCGTCAGCTCTGCTGTCAGTTTTCTGTACGACTAGCAAGAAGCAATTACCAGCGCTTGCAGTAGTGGTTTATGAATATACTATTTTCATATGTTGAGGTTGCCAGCCTTCTATGACTGGTATAACCACTTAGCAGGTACAGACATGTCACAATTCACATTTTAAACTATATGTTCACAACTTACTCTAAATGGGATATACAAACTCCTGGCACAGAAGAATGGTCACAGCAACTTTGATTTGGTACTTCGAACACTTGGTCGGGAAAATTGTAGTATTCCTCTTATGACGAGTGCTCTGATTCTTTAAGTTTCTAGTCTTGGTATTTAAAATTGTGGGTTCTCTTTTAAGTTATAAAGACGCCCAAATACTTTGATCTGTCACTTTTAATTCTGGAATACTAGTCCGATGTCTCTCGTGCTCCTGGGAGTTGCTAATTAACGTTGCGATGCAAGTCTGATTTGTGTCTCCGATTTCGCTAGATTATATTTCCATTTCTCAGTTCAAGTCCCAGATGGTACTTCTGACAAACTTTCCATTGAAAGCTAAAGTCTATTCCGGCTCTCAAATTAAACCACTGGTAAGCTCTTTAGAACTATGTGGGTCGGGGTGTTAAATCCCTACTATCCCCCGCGTGTTTTAAAATATCAATTTTAAAATTTAAACTCATGACCTCTTTCAATTATGGCAGTAATACTTCCGATTGTATTCGTACAAACTAACAACCACATCGGTGAACTTATTTCCCGACTAATACCTTCCGCCCATATTGTCTCCTCTGACAGGTTATCAGTACTATTGTTACAGAGATGGTCTAGCGGAAGTGATTACATATTATCACCTGTGTTCGCATACACCTCCCATACGGTTTTCTTAGACAGCCAATCTGGCTTGCTTTCCATCGATCCTGCGCGACCATCTTGTGTCAACAAGGATCGTCTCTATTAAAGTAGGCTAGACGACTTAAATGATAAAAGTATTATCCGCTGACCTGCCTAATTAGCCTTCTAATACCACGATTCACCTGCTGAAACGTAAACAAGTCTAGGGAGTGGTCGGAGCAAAAAATATAAGTGCATACAATATTCCAAATAATAGGATGATGAGGAAGGGAAATGAAGAAATAAGTTAATAATGCAGGAGAGACCGAAATTAATGAAAAGGGCACAACTGATTTCGTAACAATATTAAGTTTAACTCACTCAAAAGAGTATTATCTGAATCAATAGTACGAGTACATACTCACAAATTGATCAGTCTACCTACCAGTGGCGTATTCTCTATGTGTGCTGTGCGTGCTGCGCAATCTATGCCCGAAGGAAAATAAAAATTTAATGTATTATTCTATAAAATATTTCTCTTATAATGTTCTGCTTTCTGACCGCACGCATCAGGATAACGGATTTTCCCGCATAGAATCCACGAGTATATCTAGTTTCAGTTTCCCAGACGCGTTTTATAGTGCAGTTTTTTTGGTTGGTAGCAATCGCCCGAAGGTTCTCGGGTAATTCCGTCACTATGCGTGCTGCACCTTTCGGTTTTACGTTTGAAGACTGGTTTGTGTGGATCGGGGTCATGGCTAGATACGTCAATACAATACGAACATGCGTGCGGTGGTCTTGCAGCTCTCGAGTTATAAAAATCGGCTGTGTCCGTCCAGTGTTTTTTGTGATTAATTTTTGTTAGTTGCCGGGAATGCAGATTATTACACTGACAGTGAGTTTCAAGTTGTAAGTTAATTAGTATTTCGGAGATAATTGACATATACCCCTAATAACTATCGTTGCGTAATTGAATATAGTTGGTTTTTAAATTAAGAGGGGAAGAAGTTAAATAGTAAGCGTACATATTCATTTTAAGTAGCAGCACGCCTCGCTCGTATTACCAGGATACGCCACTGCTACCTACCGTACTAAGATTACTTCCGATAACTGATATTGCAGGGCCTAGATATAAGTTGTATACGCGATAAGAGGATGCCGCGTTTGTGGTGACTTTATGAAGTATATGTAGTCAGAAGGGGTTTTGTGATTAGTAGTTGATCTAACTAGGATTATCCTGATGCGAGGTGCATGCCGCACTAGAGGGGTCAGAGATTGTTGACGTGCCCTGATTGTGTGTGCAAGAATGCCAGCAGATGGTAGCGACAATATAAGTCTAGGTATAATGAGTAGCATACCATGTGGTATTTCTGAAGCCATTGTGAGGTGCCATCAGCTTGTTATTCGCATGTCAGCACCAAATAATGTTACCGATGGCCTGGACTCTGTATTGTTGAACTATATATATATATCTGGGACTGTACCACAGACTCCTGTCGAGTTTATGAACGTATGCAGCCAGTGAGACTGTTTGTGTTGATCATTCAAGAATTATCATACCCCATTGTGAGTACAACACGCTACGTTTAGATAACCTGGGACGTATGTCACATTTGGTCCGTGACAATAACAGTACATGTTAATGCAGGGTTTCTCAACCGGGGTTCCGCGGAACCCTAGGGTACTGCGACAGGTCGATAGAGGTTCCGCGAGAGATCGTAACTGAAGAAGAAATTAACGTCTTTTTTTTTCAAATTTGCGCGCCGGGTGATGTTAGCGCTCGAAATGGTTTACAGTGACCGAGCAGCCCCTTATGACAGTGCACAATAGGACCGTGTTCACTCTTGCAAACACCATATTTCATTAGCATCTTGTAGTGGAGATATTTGTAATAAGACTTTTAGGAGAACTTGGAAAAGGTAAAACAAATTAAATAGGAAATTAAAGAAAGGAAATATTGAAGTTTCTTCTGTCTTTGCTACTGACTTGTATTACAGTTGATATCTTTTCTGGCGAGGGGGAAACCACACAAAAATAGTAGCCAAATAAGTTGGCCAAAAGAGACAGATCCACAGATAAAAATCATTCTCTACTCAAAAGCGCACTGACAATTGTTATTGGATTATTATATAATGAAGCACATTAAAACGCACCACCTGTATAATCCAGGAACAGATTGTGAAATGTAAATATAAGTGTTTACAAGTTTACATATTTGGAATCTTTATTCATTTTCCTATGAATCCATGTTGGTCATTAATTTGTACATTTGATTGTTATGAAATTCATTGCATTCTGTGCAGGCAAGGGAGAAAACCAAAAATGCAACCAATAAAAAAATTTATTCACACTATCCTCAGTATCTGGTATGTCCACCGTGTGCTTGCAAACAAGCTTGGCAGCGGCTCCACGTGGAACGCACAAGTCTCTAAAGGAAATTCGGGGGAATCAAGTCCCATTCACGAGTAAGAGCAGCTTCGAGCTGTTGCAGATTAGCTGGAGAACCTTGCCTGTAGACTCTGCGTCCAAGCTCGTCCCACAGATGTTTTATAGGGGACATTGTAGCAGTATTATTTTATACAAGGCTACCCAGAAATGTATAGATGTCTAATGTTGCTGCTGGAGATGTAGCCGTGTAATGTTACTACCACAGTAGACACCAGGGATGTTGGAGGCAGCGTAGAATGGTGTCTTGTCTGGTTTATTGATGATGTGTTAATGGAACATATCAGATAGATATGTAGATGAAGTTCCACACAGGAGATTACATTACATAGGTCATGAGAACGTCACATTGACTCACGACGAGGAAGTCCAATAAATAGGAACAGCAGGTGACGTTTTCCATCATTTATTTGGGACGCCACAACGACAGGTACGCTGACATCAACATATATGAGTCACAGACAATGCAGGACATAGCAATGAGCATAAATAAAGTTCATCAGAAAATTATGCATGTATCAAGTAAGCTGATTTCGTATAATTCCAGCTTCAACAGCTTCAGTCCAATATAATCAATTTATGAGTTTAACAAACTCCTCTCTGATACCAATAAATCAGATGTGTAGACAAGTCTACCGCAGGCCGCACGGAAATGGCGGGCTTATGTGTACAGTTCAAGTTGACCTCTGTGGATATTTCTAGATCTAACCTTGATTAAGGTATTATCGCTAGTATAGCGGAGTTCAAGGAACATAGCAACTGTTCTCTGGGCATAGAGTAGCCCGATACATATGAATCTAAGGTATGAGGATACCTGGGGTACTTCTAATAGTAGAGACTCTTCTCTGCCAGTAGATAATGAGCGAGTAGGAACAACAATGTCAAAACCTAACTGGCTACAGATCGAAGTAGAAAGAGCAATTACCTTTACGTTCGAAATACACCACAATTCTAACCGTCTCCAGACGTTTGAAATAAACACATGGGACTAATATCAGTAGACTTGCAATCGAACTCACAGAGGCTTCCTGCCCATGATGAAAAAAGAAACTCGGGTGGACGAGAACACGTCTTACCCCGACATAGATCATATCCTCGACTCCTGTTTCGGAAGTCTTTTTCAAACCCCCTAAAATTCGACACATGCGCAGAAGCGCTTGACCCCTGAGTAAAACTCAAACGGGCCGATGTTGGACACATACCAAGCAAAGATATTGACCAAATCGAGCCTTATATGGTCAGGGAATAAACATCAACTCAGGTTGCAAACATTCCAAGAAAAGCTGATCTATTCTAGCCATATAAGGAAACAACCAGACATGGGTCTAATAATAAACCGCTAGGTTAAGACACAAGAGAAGGTAACAACTATTGTAAAATGTAACATCAACTAACCAAGAGTTATGTACCTTTGAATACAAAAATTAAAGTGTACCAACAAGACAGGTAAATCAATATTGCCTCAGAAAAATCTGTGTGTAACAGACTACCGCACCCCACGGGAAAAAAATGAAACATTTAAAAAAAAAATCCAATAGCAAGATTCAACAAGCTCGAAACGCACGAATGATGCGCGGACAAAAGGTATCACCAAAAAATTTATAATGCCTAATGTAAGGCTAGCTCGACGCATGGAACGTTAGGTGAGACTATATTTCAGATCCTTAGAGAAAGTATTTCCCTAAGTATACATATATTCCAGGGAGGTGCCACCAACATACACCACAATGCTGGCAACATTATAATGCAATCAAAATTATACACATAAAAATTTATCTGACATTAAATATATTATCATAGGATTAAACAATGGAATTTCATCAAAACAGCGGTGTCATATCCTAATACACCGCATTATAGAGATATAATCATTTAACAGCCAAACATTACATTATGCAAACATGTAGTAATATTATGCCATAATGCTGTATACATAATATTAACTAAGTCGATGATCCCAGCAGACGTGGACATAGATTAAGAGGGCACATCTACAGAGTCGTTCCAAGGTAAGTTAGTACTTCGCTATACTTCATGGTTGACTCAATTTACAGCATCTCGCACACATCAATGATTTGCTGCGAAAATATAAATAACACAATTCTATATGACAAATGTTAGATTTTCTAATACAGTAATCAAAATACATTCTTGACTATAAATTGTGGCCATGTGGACTTTTGGCCCTTATATTGCCAACTTAGCGTTCCTCCGTTATACCAAAATCGGTAACAGAAAAAAGGAAATCATACAGTTCAATGTTATAAATTCTCATAAAGTGAGAATAGATGTGCTGCTATCTAATTATAGTAGAGACCTGTTATAAATCTCGACGTCTATCAGGAAATATAGGACAGAAAAGTCAAGAGGAATCATGTGGGCATCTGGACAAAATGTCTGCCATCACATTATCCGAACCTCGGATAGCTAGCACCGTGAAATGAAATGGTTGAAGAGCAATGACATATCGAGTGGACCTCGAGCTCTTCAAGTTTTTACTCTGAATGGCAGTAAGAGCTTTCTGGTCGGTTTCCACAATGAAATGCGCGCCCAGAAGGAATCTTTGTAACTTGAGAATTGACCAAACCATAGCCAACAATTCACTGTCTAGAACAGAGTAATTCTTCTCTGCCGCATTTGGTTTCCTAGAGATATACATCACCGGATGCAGAGTATCTGAATACTCCTGCATTAGTGCTGCAGCAATCGCAGTGGATGAGGCATCACTTCGAAGAACAAAAGTCTTCTCAATAGTAGGTAACCTTAAGATAGGTGGAGATCAAAATAAAGTTTTAATCTGGTCCAATAAGGATTGGCATTCTTGAGACCAGCGGATCAGATTAGGCGATCCTTTTTTCAACAAGGTTGAAAGAGGTGCCATAATGGAGGACAGATTCGGAATGAATCGTCCGTAAAATTGTATCAAACCTAGGAGACTACGTACTTGTTTTTTCGTCTTAGGGACAGAAATGTTTAATATTTTGGAAATATTGTGGTCCTCTGATGGAGCCGCGGTAGCATAGTGGTTAGTGCACTGGCTTCCCAGCGCAGTGGTCTATGGTTCGATCCCCAGATGAGGCGGAAAAATTTTTAGGCCACAAACGGCTCCTGGGTCGACCCAGCCCCAAATGGGTACCAGAGATACTCTGGGAAGGTTAAGGCGGCCGGCGTGATGCCGACCACATCACCCCTCGTGTGCCGACGGTCAAGATAATATGGGCCTAACACCATATTCCCAATATGCCTCAATGGGCGTGTAACGGGATCCTTTACCTTTTTTTTTTACCTGTCTTTAAGAGACCATGACCAACACGGTAACCCAGGAAAGAAATTTCACTAAATCCTATAAAGGCTTTAGAGGGTTTTGCAGTCAAATTATACTCGCGAAGAGTAGACAGCAATTCGTATAAACCTAAATAGTGATCTTCCCAGGAATCACTGAAGAGACAGATATCGTCTAAGTATGCTATGACATCTGTACGATATGAGAGAGTTCGACGCATCATGCGTACGAACGTAGAAGGGGCGTTCATAAGGCCGAAAGGCATGAAATTCCATTGAAATAAACCCCTGGGTGTAGAAAAAGCAGTAAGAGGTTTGGCGCGTTCAGTTAAAGGAACTTGCCAATAACCTTTCGATAAGTCAAGTTTGGTAAAGAACCTAGAATTAGAAAGTTTATTTAGTAGCTCTTCTAACGAAGGCATAGGTTCAGCATCGAACTTCGTAACTTGGTTCAATTTGCGATAATCAACGCAAAGACGTATGTTATTGTCTTTCTTTCGAACAATAACCATGGACGAAGAGTATGCTGAAGTGGATGGTTCAATTATTTTCAATTGTATCATTTCATCAAATTCTTTTTTGACTTGTGATTGAAAATGGATAGGTATAGGATAGGGTCTGACTCTGATAGGATTATGGTCAGTAAGTATTATGTCATGTTCAATGACATGTGTGTGTCCAGGAATGTCGGAAAGGACATCCTGAAAATTTTGTAACATCGAAGAGACTTGACGGTGTTCCTCAGCGGAAAGACTAGGAGAAACAGTAACGTTTTTCCAAGATTCCGTAGAATGAAGTGGGATCACAGGAAGAGGAAGATTGACATCTGAGAAAGTAGTTTCCTCATCCTGTATAACTGACAGGGATGAGTAATGACCATGAGGTACCGGAGAATCGTCCGTCGCCTGGAAAATAGGCTTCAAATAGTTCGGTCGAACAAGAAATTCCGTGAGCATATTTATATGGTAAGTTTTATGCTTCCCATCAATATCGACAACATAGTCGACATCGGAAGTTTTTGAGACTATCGTATACGGACCTTTCCATGCAATAAGAAGTCTATTCTCACTAGAAGGGAGTAGAACGAGTGCTTTGTCACCTGGACAAAGTTGTCGTAGACATCTATTCTTATTTGCAAACTGCCTTGCCTTTTCTTTAGCAAATTCGGATGAAGAAGTTGCTAGTTTGCATGCCTCGATGATCTTTTGCCTCAGGGCAATGACATATTCATATGAAGATTGGGTGTCATCGCTAATATTATCAGCAGTGATAAGATCGTGGAGTAAAGACATAGGGCCGCGCGGTCGCGCGCCAAAGACAAGTTCGAAAGGAGAAAACCCTGTGTGTTCATTGGGAACCTCTCTATAAGCAAAGAGAGCCGCGGGTAAAACCCTGTCCCAATCCAGAGGATGATCCTCAGTTATCTTCCCACGTAAAGTCTTGAGTGTTCTATTCAAACGCTCAACTAACCCATTCGACATTGGGTGATAAATACTGCTGAGAGACCTTTTAATACGCAGAGTAGACATTACCTGCGACATAGTGTCTGATATAAGTTGGGTACCATGGTCTGACAATATTTCTCTGGGGAATCCCAAACGAGAAAATATTAGCCAAAGAGCGTCTGCGATATCGGCAGTGGAGATGCTCTTAAGAAGGATAGCCTTTGGCCAACGTGTGTACATGTCGACACATGTAAGGATAAACTGATGTCCTCTGGCCGACTTGATCCTAAAAGGACCAATAATATATATTGCCATTTTCTGAAACGGCCGAATAGGAATGTCTGCAGCCTGGATAGGCGCTGCATGTCGTGGTCCTCTAGATTTGACCTCTTGACATATTTTGCAAGATCGGCAGTAAATACGTATGTCCTTGCTCACAAATGGCCAAAAGAAAGCCGCAAGAACTCTCGACTTTGTACGGGAAAAACCCATATGTCCAGTACATTGCGAGTCATGAGCATGTTTCAATATCTGTAATCTCATACTCTTAGGCACAAGAATTTGTGAATGTGCAGACGCCGTCGAGTCTTGTACCATACGCACAAGTACGCCGTTCTTCATAGTAATCCAAGATTTTCGATTTGTATTCTGATTTGGATCACCTTTTTTTGCTAGATTGAAGAATTTTTTTTAAAGAAGGATCTTCTTCTTGCAATTTTATGAAAGAGTCACGTGAAATAACCAAGTGACTATCTTGGCTATGTACTTCATTATTATCAGTTAATGAAGTTTGAGGTAGCTTATGAGCCTGTGCTCTTGTGACCACAGCATTGGTAGCTTGAATATTTTGTTCTTCCCAAGCAGCAATTTGCTGTGGAGTACATTCCCTAACTCCATGAATACGACCGATAATAAGATCCGCAATAGATTTGGTAGAAGATACGCGTGCACATCTCCCGTAAAAAAGGAAGTAGCAATGTGAATTATGGCAGTAGGATATTTTTCTAAAGTGCCACCAAATGTGACACATTTGATCACTTTTCCTGTCGCACAGGATGGATCTACAAGAGATTGCTTAACTCCAATAGTAGTGCATCCAGAATCAAAAAGCACTGAGACTGGATTATTATTTACTAGACCTTTATGCAGGATAAGAGATCCTCTCCCGTCATGCGCAACTGCAGCAGGAAGAGCGGGAAGAGGGTGACCACAGCTCAAGGTAGTTACAGTAGTCGGTTTGAACAAAGTAGTGCATTGGGGGCATTCATTTGCTCTCCCAAAGTCAAAGGCAGAACATGTGACAGCGCTAGAGTTTTTATTATCATCAACCTGTTTGCAGGCTCCCTGAGATTCTTGCTGTACAGCGTTTGCTTGCTGATATCTATTTTTTTGTGTTGAGATCTACCGCGACTATTATTGCTTCTAAAATTATCATTGTATTCTCTATTGTAACTGTTATCCTGGTTTGAATCCCAGTTTCCATAGTTATCATTATCATTTCCACATTGATGAGAACATCTATTTGTTTGGTTTTGAGGTCTCCGCGAAGAATAGTTTTGATAACCTCTATTATTATAACCTCTTCTAAAATGTCTATAATTATTGGGTACAGAATAACGAGGACTGTCAGCCCGTCTCCAGTTCTTCGAAGAAGAACCGCTATGTGATTGATTGCCCTGATTCTGAGCATAATTACGGTTACTTTTCCTGTTAAAATTTTGTTGAGTACCCTGAAATTTATGAAAGAAGTTTGGGCCATATGGTGCTGCCGAAGCAACTGGCAAACCTTCCTTCACTTTAGAGTTGCTAATGGTTACATGAGGGTGCGCAGTGACATACTGGCAACAATATTCTTCCATTTCTTTTATGTTTTTAGGTTTACGCTCATGAAGGAAAGCAAGAAAAGACTCATTGACAGAAGACATAACGTTGTCTCTAAGTAGTAAGTCCATAAGTGCTTCAAATGTATGTTCTGTCTTAGACAGCTCAACCCAACGTGTAAACGTGAGACGTATTTTTGCAATAAATTCAGAGAATTCTACTCCAGTTTCTGGCAACATATTTTTAAATTGAAGACGATAGCCGTCTTCGTCAAGTTGGTATTTCTTTAATAAGGCCGCCCTGACAACCTCATAATTGTTCTTGTCAGGCTCATCTACCATGCTTAGCATACTCAGAGCTTCACCTTTAAGTATATTCGACAGTTGATCAACATATAATGATTTATCTATATTATGTGTTTTACATGACCGTTCAAATCTGTCCAGATAGAACGTTATATCGTCACTGGAAGCATTGAAAGCTGGTAGTTTAATCTTGAAAGTACTAGCATTAGACTTATCAGAAGATGACACCTTATTTGGATCATTAGCATTACCCATGTTCATCAACTTTAACTTCTCTAACTCCAAAGCTAAGAGTTTTTCTTCGTGCTCCATTTTTGCTTTTTCTTTTCTCTCTTCAGCCTCTCTTTGTAACTTTCTCTCTTCAGCCTCTTTTTCTAATCTTTTATTTTCAGCCTCTATTTGTAGTTTTTTATTTTCAGCCTCTATTTGTAGCTGGATTTTCTTCTCATCAGCTTCTCTTTGTAACTTTTTCTCTTCAGCCTCTTTTTCTATTCTTTTATTTTCAGCCTCTATTTGTAGCTGGATTTTCTTCTCATCAGCTTCTCTTTGTAACTTTTTCTCTTCAGCCTCAGCTACTCTTTTTTGTTTTTCCATTTCCATCTGGAATCTCCTTTCCTCCACCTGCATCTGCAATTTTAAATTCTCAGCTTCTGCTTTCTTTTGTTCAGCTTCTATTTTCATTCTCTTTTCTTCCGACTTTACTGCCTTGTCATATTGAGTAGTCGCACATCTTCCAACTTATCACCAGTCTTGCCAAGGGATTTCCCTTGCTCAATAAAGTACTCAAGTGTAGACATAATGTCTAATAATATGAGTCCAAAACCTGAAATAATCTTATTCCAACCTTAATGGTAACAAGTCTTAAATAAAGCACTTGTATAATCACATTATATTATCCCAATATCTGTGGGAGACAAGTCTTTTGCAAAAGAACTTGTATAATCAACTGTATTATAATAATACTACCAGTCGATTCTTTATCATAAGTGCACTTCACAGCTAATAGTGCATGACCAAATATGTCTATAAATAGTGAATGACTAAATATATCTATTAATAGCGTATGTCAACAAACAACATAGACAAAGGACAATTATAAAAGACAATACGAAAACATTCGCAGAAATCAACTAAATCAACAAGAAAAACTAAAGAAAAAATATATCACAGAGCCTGTGATGATAACTGCGAAAAAAATCAAACAAAACAAAAGACGTCACAGTGTATAAACATAAAGTTGTATAAAACTAAACAATAGGAAGGGGAGACCTACAAATACAAACAAATCAAAACAAAACTAAAGAACAGAAAAAATATGACGAAAACAACGGAAGGTACAGTTCGTCACACCTAAACAACAATAGCAACAAATGTCGCTAACAAATTCTACAATGGGAAATTTGCAAAGTTCCTACAGAACGCTGTTATAAGACCTCTGTCACGTGGTATATCCTTATAACAGTCACCTGCCCAACCGACCCGCTGAAATATAAATATACACACAACGTATAACATATAACATATAACAAATGAATGTGAAAATACAGAAGGCGCAGTAAACAATACAAGGGCACAGTTCACAAACAAAATGCCACTTATCTTATGTATCCTAACGTCAAAATGGCAACTAGCAGGTAGTAATCAGTGTTCTAAAGACCAGATGATCCAACGCTGATTGAACATCTGCACTTGCATCAACAAAACTGCCAAGACGATGGTTACAAAATTAAGCTTCTGACGTAGTACTGAATAAGGTACGGAACTTGGCCTTCTCATATATGACAGCAACTCGATTCAATCGGCACTTGACCTTCTAAATACAGTAGCTCGATTCAATCGGCACTTGACCTTCTAAATGCAGTAGAAACTGTAAAGTCGACAATCTATCGAGCAGCGCCGGGTACTTTCAGCTGCCAGGTACAGCAGACATATTACGATGGCACGTCACAATGTTGAGTGCAGGGAAAACTGTGTAGTAAGCTGACCCAGATATGTTGCAGGCATGAAGTGACAACAGTTCACTGTATTTTGACCTCTGATGTGTTGCACGACGAATGGGTTATGGACCCCGTAATTGCTGGGTACCAGACAAAACCAGCTGTTGGCCACCAGAAATGTAGCAGTATTATTTTATACAAGGCTACCAAGAAATGTATAGATGTCTAATGTTGCTGCTGGAGATGTAGCCGTGTAATGTTACTACCACAGTAGACACCAGGGATGTTGGAGGCAGTGTAGGATGGTGTCTCTTGTCTGGTTTATTGATGATGTGTTAATGGAACATATCAGATAGATATGTAGATGAAGTTCCACACAGGAGATTACATTACATAGGTCATGAGAACGTCACATTGACTCACGACGAGGAAGTCCAATAAATAGGAACAGCAGGTGACGTTTTCCATCATTTATTTGGGACGCCACAACGACGGGTACGCTGACATCAATATATATGAGTCACAGATAATGCAGGACATAGCAATGAGCATAAATAAAGTTCATCAGAAAATTATGCATGTATCAAGTAAGCTGATTTCGTATAATTCTAGCTTCAACAGCTTCAGTCCAATATAATCAATTTATGAGTTTAACAAACTCCTCTCTGATACCAATAAATCAGATGTGTAGACAAGTCTACCGCAGGCCGCACGGAAATGGCGGGCTTATGTGTACAGTTCAAGTTGACCTCTGTGGACATTTCTAGATCTCACCTTGATTAAGGTATTATCGCTAGTATAGCGGAGTTCTAGGAACATAGCAACTGTTCTCTGGGCATAGAGTAGCCCGATACATATGAATCTAAGGTATGAGGATACCTGGGGTACTTCTAATAGTAGAGACTCTTCTCTGCCAGTAGATAATGAGCGAGTAGGAACAACAATGTCAAAACCTAACTGGCTACAGATCGAAGTAGAAAGAGCAATTACCTTTACGTTCGAAATACACCACAATTCTAACCGTCTCCAGACGTTTGAAATAAACACATTGGACTAATATCAGTAGACTTGCAATCGAACTCACAGAGGCTTCTTGCCCATGATGAAAAAAGAAACTCGGGTGGACGAGAACACGTCTTACCCCGACACAGATCACATCCTCGACTCCTGGTACGGAAGTCTTTTTCAAACCACCTAAAATTCGACACATGCGCAGAAGCGCTTGACCCCTGAGTAAAACTCAAATGGGCCGATGTTGGACACATACCAAGCAAAGGTATTGACCAAATCGAGCCTTATATGGTCAGAGAATAAACATCAACTCAGGTTGCAAACATTCCAAGAAAAGCTGATCTATTCTAGCCATATAAGGAAACAACCAGACATGGGTCTAATAATAAACCGCTAGGTTAAGACACAAGAGAAGGTAACAACTATTGTAAAATGTAACATCAACTAACCAAGAGTTATGTACCTTTAAATACAAAAATTAAAGTGTACCAACAAGACAGGTAAATCAATATTGTCTCAGAAAAATCTGTGCGTAACAGACATGTCTGGTGATAGGGCAGGCCAATCAATCGTCACAATGTTCTGCTGCTGTAGATATTGCTGCGTAATGCATGCGGTGTGCGCACGTGTGTTATCCTGATGGAGAAGCTGCAAGTCTGGATAATTTGTGAACGCAGGAGCAACCAATGCATCCAGAACCTCACCTCGATATGTCACAGCATTAACATTTCCACGGAAGACGTGAAGAGGCAAGCGATGGTGAAAACTGAATCCTCCCCAAATGTGAATACTGCCACTTACAAATCGGTTGTGCTGACAAAAACAGCAATCAGCAAAGCGCTCTCCACACCGTCCCCAAATCCGCATACGCCCACCAGCAAAGGATACGTTGAATCTGCTCTCGTCTGTGAATAGGACAGCATTCCACTGCAGTCTAGTCCATCTGACATGTTGCTCTGCCCATTGCAGGCGCTGCTGACGATGTCTGTGAGTCAAGTTTGGCCCAACACAAGGTCGTCTTGCAGTAAGGCCTGTATCTCTGAGTCGTCGTATGACTGTCATTCGAGAGACTTGCCCACGTCTACCCACTATTGCTCTTGCTGTTTGACTTGCCGGGAGAGAACGATTCCTTAGGTGACTCAGCACAATATGAAGATCTTGCGCAGGGGTAGTAACTCGTGGTTGGCCACTCCGAAGTCTATCCCGGGCACTGCCAGTGGTTCCGTAACGTTCATTGAGACGTACAATAGTGCTGTGGTGGCAATTCATCCTTCTGGCAATGGCCCGCGAGCTCATTCCGGTCTCCAACATACCAATGGCTCGTTGGCGGTCGTTTTCAGATAGTCGTGGCATTTCAAGCACATGTACTGGGTGTTTTGTCTCAATGGCCTTTTCATACCGAGTATACTGCCACAACGCGTACACATTTTCAGGGTCATAGCTGTTGGGAATCGTGTTGCACGTGTAACTTTCATTGTTTTCATGTAGTCTGTACACGAACCCGAGGGTTGAATCATGCACTTTCCATTCCAGCAGCCATTCGCTCTCTACCTCATGACAAACACGGGGAAAATCCATTCTGACACTTTTTTTTCCCAGCTTCTCGGCATCAGTATATATAATAGTGGTGCGTTTTTAATGTGCTTCAGTATATTTACAACTTACCAATCACGCTAACGTACCGTGAATTGCAGATATAACAATTTTTATGCAGGGGTTCCCCGAAACCCGAAAATTACGTCAAGCAGAGGCGTCCCTAAGTACTTGGCACCCGGGGCCGTCCTACGTTTGACACACCCTGCCCCTATAAAGAAACACACGCGCAAGTACATTTTTAACAGTAAATACTATCTTAATAGTGTCCGATGGCACCCCGATCCTGGCTGTCACCCGGGGCGGACCCCCCCCCCGCCGCCCCGCACCCTCCTAAGTACACCTCTGACGTCAAGGGTTCCTCGAGGATGAAAAGATTGAGCAAAATTGTGTTAATGTATTCTACGGAAAATAGAGATTCTGATATGAATTATGTTTGAGTGTGCGAAACACAAAGTGAAATATACACACACAAGTTAACATACATGCATACATACACATAACCCCGTCTTATTTCCGGGGGGTCCTATATGAGACACAGAAAGATAACGACTATTGCTCCGTCAGGCATGTCGTAGAAGGCGACTAATGTGAGGTTGTGGCGGTCACTTCTCCGTGGGATTTACTGTGCACTGGTTTTGTTTCTCGGTGCGACAGTTTTTCTCTCCTCTCGTCCCGTATATCAGTGGCGAGTGATTGAATTCATCGCTTGGCAATGTGTACAGTTTTGAACGTACTGACCGTGCATCTGCCCACCTTTTGGGCCAGAAATCAAGTTTTAATAACTGTTAACACCTAAGTGATTATTAAATTTGTTATTTATATCTATCCAAATTCAGAGCTGATTTAATCATTTTGAATGTGTTGTCAACTGTGAGAAATGCAGTTAGCGACCCATAGCTTGACTGCTTGCGTCAGGGTCAGCAAACCAGAGCTGACCAAGACCCTACTCCGCCTCCAAGTGGTGGTCCTGGAAACAGGCTGCATCACTGCAGTCTGGCTGAGTGAGTAGGGATCGAAGAGGGAAGGTTAACCCGGTCCCAAAAATGCCATGCTGAAGTCGGATGGCCGGAAGGCGCAAATATCGCAGCTTCGCTGTAAACGGACACAACGCAACCAACGTCCTTTTCAGGACGAACAAGGAAGAAGAAGGTGTTGTATCCGTTTGTCTCAGACAATTTCTTAAATACACTCACTCAGAGAAGGTAGTCGAGAATGTCCTATAGATACGACGCACGTTTAACAAAACTAGTGCATGAAGATGGAAACCTTATCATTTAAAGCAAATTACTTCAGAAACAATCATTGCAACAGCATGTTAATGTTTTGTGCAAGCTTCATGTAAAGAGGCCAGCTGCAATGGTAGGTACATGCTCCTTTGGGAGCGAAAGGGAAAATGATGATGACGCTAATTACGATGATAATGTTGATGTTGATGATTTATGAGTTCCTATTCCAGAACATATGGGTTTGGTCAAGTTGCCGTTTTAGAAAATTGCCTTTTGCGATTTACTTAATACAGCCTCAGAAGTGGCTTTGTTTTCAGTTATACGCGTATATATATATATATATATATATATATATATATATATATATATATATATATATATATATATATATATATATATATATATATATATATATATATATATATATATATATATGTGTGTGTGTGTGTGTGTGTGTGTGTTTGTGTGTATCACTGGTTGTCTCCCCTTTCTATCTGCAGTAGTGTTCCAACAGTGGCCAAAACATAGAGTATCTAATGTGGGTCTTCAAAGGTGTCTACCTTCGCACAAGATTACTCTTGGCAGAGTTGTAGACAGAAGGATAATGATGCTCCTACCTCGAGGGTGTGTTCACAAGATATTTCAGAAGTCAAAAACAATGCTGAATGCGTCTCAGCACGTTAACATTTTATAAGTATGGAAGGATAAGTAAAAACAATATAAGAGCAGGACTGGGAAGATCGGAGATCAAGAGCGACATGAAGCTAACTATAAACGAGGAATGGAAGACAGCATGGAAGAACAGTAGAAAAGACAGACATGCGTTCAAACTGCTGAAAGAACCAACAAGGACGTGCCAGGTCAGAGAAGAACTAAAGGTACCCTCGAACAAAAAGCTGTGGCTTCTCCGACTCGGTGCAGCATACTTCATGATAGAGGAACCACACTGCCAAGAATGTCAGGAAGAAAATGATATAGACCACTACCTGATCCACTGTAGAAAATATGATCAACAGAAGCTAGAATTAAAACATACTTTAGAAATAACAATATAGACATGACAGGGGATAAGGTGTTAAGTATAGATGCCCCAGGGGAAGCTCAATCAATACTTAAACGATATATACATAAAACAAAGGAAAACATATAAGGTTAGTAACAATGGGAATATCAAACAACAATAACAAAAATGATACTTCAGAAAAGACATTCAACCAAATAGAAATTAAGCAACAAAAATTAACAAATCATTTTTAAAAAATCAGAAAAATTAGCAAACCTATTAACTACTCATATGACAAGGAAAGACAACAAGATTTAAAAATACAAAAAAACAAAAACAAAACACTAATACAAATTAAAACCAAGTGCAAAGAACAATAGTTATCTATATACAATACAAAACTGAAAATAAAATGACAAATACTAATATAAATTAAAACCAGCAACTGCAAAAGACAATAGTCATTTAAACGTAATACAAAATAAGTAAATAAAATGACACTAAATACCCCAATTATAACCAATTTTCAGGTTGAACAGGGTAGACCAAGATGGAACGAGAAGAGTCAATAATGGTCAGCTGTTAAGTGCCCGCTCTTCACCCATCACCTTTTCAAAACAACAACAATAAACATTTTATCTGACCCGCCTCCTTTTGTGAAGATGTATCTTGTATGATCTAGCTCGTTCAAACTCCCAGCTGATTTAATTCAGCGAAATTCCTCTTATTATTATTATTGTTTTTAATGGCTCTTTATTCGTAATCAAAATAGAATTCGGTTGATTTTGGCCTGTTAAAAATGGGATTTGCTAAAATGCTGAAGTGCCGAGTTGCTCTTAATACATTTTTGTGTGTCCTGTCCTATAAATTCAGAATCAACTCTATTCTTTTCTGTGGCAAAGTGTGACGTATAATGAAATATAGCCTACAGTAATCTAAAAGGTCTGTAACCTCGTAGCGTTCTATGATTTGCTAGCAAAAGCATGCATTTACAGTCTGTGTTTACTCACTTTTTAGTCCTACCTCTTTTTCTATGTTTAACACGAGCTAACTCAAAGTACAAACTTTCGTGACCTCCCAGTAATAACAGGGAGCGAATCAGGTTTGTTTACCTAAGTTTCTCACGCGAGCTGATCTGTCAATCATCGGATACCTGACAGACTGCACGTGAATAACACCGTACCTTTGAAGTAGACTCACGGGCAAAAATGTTTCCCCGAGTACCTTTTTAAGTTCGTACACAGAGTGAAGGCAGGAAAACCCCGAGCTCTTTGATCTTCAGAAGCGGGCAAAATCTTCGAGAACCCCGTTACACGGATTTAAGTCTTTGATGGCGGTCGAACGCCCGACAGAGCGACCGTAAAGCCTTTATCTGGGAAACTCATGTTTCTGATTCTCTAGTACACACACTAGTGTGAAAAGTAGCATCATCTATAGATCAGAGAACCATGATGATATATAAACTGTGCTTTCTTAAACCTGCTATCAGTTGTCACTCAGAATGTTTTTGATAGTCTAAGCACGTAGTCTAGAACCATTGTGGAAGATGTGTTAATAGCATTCGTGGGGATTGTCATTCTGAATTTCTGGTAATAGAAATTAGTGTTAGCGTACCATTATAATTCACTGTGATTTTCTAGCGTAAAAACTATTGAAATAAAATAACGCGTAGCTATTTCATACAAGAGGTTCAGTTATAATGTTAATTTTCCCCACCCGCTTTCTCACACAAGAAGAGACGGTTAGCTGACTGGATTATATGCTAGGCGCGACTCATAGTGACAGAAAAGAATTCACGTTTATTTCATTTCGTGTAATTATTATAAGTGCCTTTTATTTACTACCATACGATGACCAACAGACGCTGACAATTTAATAGCTATTAATGACAGGCGATATTTATGTATGTGCGCGTATGGATAATTGAATAATAACTGACATTGTACGCTGATCGTTAAAGCGCGAGCAAGAGCGGGGAGGGTTGCATACCTTCATCCGACCTGAAATCTCAGCGTTAGCGACGTGCGATAGTTTAGGCATAACGGAAAACACCTGTGCCGGTTAACTTTAATCAGGACTGACGGAGTGGATAAGAGATCGTCTTGTCCCCGTCTGTGTGCATATAGGTAGCTATATAGAATAGTAGCATTTTTCCGTAATGTTTCTTTTATTCCTAGCAGACCTGATCACAAGAGCATCCAGCGGTCTTTTGGTCTTTTCTTAATTGGTTAATGTTGTCTTTTTCTTGTTGTGCGTCACCAATTTCACTTGTGGGCCAACGATACAGGAGAAACATTTTGACTTGTAAATTTAAACTGGACTTACAAAACCCAGAAATATTTTGTTCAATTTTATCAGCCCACTGAGGTGTGAAACCAATAATATTACTCCCGACTTTGGACAGTCGTGTCTAAGCGGATTTATCCAGAAAGTTACGCTGTTTCAAAATCGGCACTCACCATAGAGCCAGCCGATAGGATTATCATCATCATCATAAGTAACATTTTTAGCAACCAGATGTTTCCCAATACTGGAAGTATTTTCCTCTATTAACTGTGAACCTCAAGAGCACGTCTTGCTACACTAACGAATCTCGGTGACATTTTGTTCATCCAGGGAAAATTAAACCCCCAAATTCGGCGTCCACCTCATTAATCTTATGTGCTGGAGGATGGACTGGGGCCAATTTGGGAAATACACCTGACATTTTGTATATTCAGGAACCATTGTAATTCCAAGGGATGTCACCAAGAATAGGTAAGCGTGATTGAGTGGCCACTGTATGTCAGAGAGAGTGAATACTTTTCTTTGTTACAGGAACTGTACCAACCTGGGATTTTGCTTAAACGTGCTTACTTTATTGGGTAGCATATAGTAGGAACCTGTTCTTTACTGTCTATTATGTAACATAGTGCTAACCTATAACCTTTGGGTTATTAACTTTTGGGTTCTTTTTCTCAATAAGGGGAGGGCACATTTATTCTGTTATTTTCCAATGTATGTAAATCTGATTTTATTTGACATTTCTTTAGATGTTTGATGTTATCAAGTTTAAATGATAATAAACAACAAAAGAAACTTAACTTTGTGTGTTGGTCAGACCCATACCCAATTAACCGTAGTTTTTCACGTTTGTGTCACTTGTTGTCACATAGCTGTGTGTGTGTGTGTGTAGTTAAACTTATATTTATATATAAGGAGGGCAAGGTTGTTTAATACTAAATTATAGTCGTATAGATAGGCTGGACTAGATAAACTTACTCATTCCAGAGACATATCTTCTTCTTTTCTATTCACCCGTGAAATCTATTTCTCACACCTTTTTTCTCACGTACTTATCACCATCCACTCTACTCAGACGGGACCTAAATTAACTCTGAAACCTATCGGTACGACACAAGGTCCGAGCTGTCTGCGTCTACGTTTTCTGGAATGCAGTGTCGTATGACAAACGTTTTCTACGTTATATCGTAGGTTCCCGGCCCACACTTCCACCTGGAGTTTTCGACAAAACTTCCAATCAGCGCGATTGTTTATTGGCGCATCAAATGCCAGCCAATACATGCAAAGTACATGATATGAAAACTTTTCCACATGTAGTACTCTACATGACTCATGCGTTTGAAAAATTCAAACAGTCGTCGTCCATATATGGAAATGTGATATCCGTAAAGTGTTGTCAAAGTTGACTTATATCACACTTCCTGCTCACTCTTCAAAATGTCTTCCAAGATTGTGTTTACCTATTATCACCTAACCCTGCTGTCGAGTCGGAAGTGATTATGCAATCTTAAGCAAACACTTCATGCTCGCTGTGGCCGTACCAGCGGATGTGCAAATATTTGAAAGAGAATGTTGTATTACACAGCCCTACCAAAAAATTTTTTTTTGGGTGCCAAACATTTTACTCTTGATTGTACATAAATGAGGCCTGCTCAATCCAAATATCACATTTACTTGTCTGTAGCAGCTCTAGTGTTTGAGATACAGACATTTTTGTATTTCAGTAATACAGGGTGATCCCCCCCGCCCAAAAAAAACGGGCCCGCGCGCGCACTTATTGTGCACGCGCGGGCCCGTTTTTTTTGGGCGGGGGGGATCACCCTGTATTATTACAATATTTTCTATATAAGGCAATGTAAAAAAAAAAAACTATTGCTGTCTAGTCCTTTACAAAAGAAAACTGCTTGTTTACTCTCAGTTTCAGTTTTCCCAGAATCTTCCCAGAATTGCCTTTTTTAGATTTTAAGCCACTGCATGCATGTTAGTATGCTACTTATTTTATTACACTTCTAACAGAGAATGGCATCATCTTCAAGAAAAGCATGTTTTCTTTCACCGCATTTATTTTGTTATTGTTACTGTATAATAACTACACCTTCATGACATTATCCTCTAAGCTCGTATCAAACTGCGAGAGGTCACACAATCAACATACTTGTAAACGCCATTCACAAAGCGTACACGAAGGCATGCTGACAATCTCCCTTTTTAATAATAACAATGAGACACGTATGAATGCAATAACAATAGCAATACATTGTCAGCAATAACCAAATGGCTGGATCAACAAGTCCTACTACCCTTGGAATATACAACAATGCTGTACAAAACCCAGCGACCATAAAGAGAGCACGATAAAATTCAATACGGCTTCTAAAGCCGGCAAATTGACATCTTTCTCTGTCAGGCTTCCTGTTCACTCCACTCCATTGCACTCTTTTGCACCATTTCCTTTTAAAGCTGATGTGCGCACCAAAATATATGTTTATTCCATCAAAGCCCATGTGCGCAACAAAAGATATTATGTGACATCTACACCCTTACCCAGAAAAGAAAACGGAGTTTTCTTCTCCCTGAGAGTAGTCGATTGCACACCAAACAACAAAATACATGACAAAAATATAAAAAAATTGACACTGGTGTACGTATACGTCGTGCCTATGAACACATATAACTCATGTCCCAAAAATTACAATCTAGACAGAGCATCTACCACGACATTAAGTCTACCCTCTAATGGGATAATTGTGAACTGGAACTGTTGTAGCAATTAGGCCCAACGAGTCAACCTTGAGCTTGTCGACTTCAAAGATTTCAAAAACAGTAAAGGTCGATGATCTGTCTGAAGTAAAAACTGGGACCCTATCAAGTATCGGGACAGTTTTGACACTGCCCATATTATAGCCAGGCATTCCCTTTCTATTGTGGAGTACCTGGTCTCCGCCGGTAACAGTTTCCGACTAACATACATCACAGGATGTAGGATACTCTCGTGGTCTTGCATAAGACATGCGCCAATTCCCACAGATGATGCGTCGGTCCGCAGTATAAAGGGTTTGCTCAAATCAGGCAAAAGAAGGATTGGTCGTCTGGAAAATAATTTCTTGATTTTTTTATAACGCTTTCTCGCATTCTGGCGACCATACAACCCTGTTAGGCATCCCTTTACTAGTAAGAGAGGTTAAAGCCTTAGAAATTGTAGAAAATTGAGGGATGAATTTGCGATAAAAATTGACAAGTTCCATCAGGCTTCTGGCCTGCTTCTTAGTCCTAGGTGCTTGTAGTTCTAAAATTGTTGTAACCGTGTCAATCTCGGGTTTTAATAGATTATTACCTACGATAAACCCCCAAAAATTCAACTCCCTAAAACCGATACAAATCTTACTAGGGCGTGCCGTTAAACCATGCTTACGTAAACAAAGCAACAGGGAAGACAACCCCAACATATGTTGCTCCCATGTTTCATGGAACAGGCAGATATCATCAATGTACGTAATCACATCAGTACGATGACCTAGTAACTTTCTCATCATTCTGACGAAAGTTGCGGGTGCATTAACTAGCCTGAAACACATAAAATTAAACTGAAAAAAACCCTTTGGGGTGGAAAATGCCGTCAACGGTTTAGCCGACTCGACAAGAGGAACCTGCCAGTATCCCCGAGATAAATCCAGTTTACTAAAAAACCTGGCATGGGAAAGTTGAGTAAGGAGGTCCTCCTGGTTCGGTATTGGCTCAGCGTCAATCACAGTGACACTATTTAATTTACGGAAGTCGATGCAGACACGCAAGGACCCATTTTTCTTCCGAACTACAACCATAGGGAAGGGGTAAGCAGACTCCGATGGAGAAATGATCCCCAACCATAACATGTCATCTAGTTCTTTTTCAATCGCCGACTTGAAATGTAATGGCTGTGGATACGGCTTTACCCTGATCGGTTGGTCGTCCGTCAGGATAATATTGTTGCAGATCAAGTCGGCACGTCCTTGCAAATCAGTGAGAACATCCCCAAACTCTCCAATGACCGATCGTGCCTCAGATTTCTGTGTTATCGTTAGGTCGTTACATATCTGCACATTCTCCCAAGACTCAGAAGGAGCAAGCGGAACGAGTGACAGCTGGAGATTAATATTATCTCCTATGTCACCCAATTCATTAATGACCACAGAACATGCCATCTTCGGGGTCTCCCCAGACACCCTAGTGTCCACCCCTTTTAGAGCCTCTGGCCGTTCTATATAAGGTTTTAACATCTTAATGTGGAATACCTTCTCCTTGTTCCGAACCTGGATTAAATAATCAACATCCGTTACCATCTTAAGCACCTTAAACGGTTACTGCCATGTAATGTTCAAACGGTCTTCCTTTGATGAAAGAAGAAGCCAAACCTCTTCACCGGGAACCAAGAACAGTAGTTTGGATCCGCGGTTAGCGTATTGCCGGTACCGCGCCCCCGCCACGGATAAATTATCACGTGCCACGGCACACGCTTTGACAATACGGTCACGCAGGTTTATGACGTATTCGTAACTGAAAACGGAGGACCTATCAGAACACCCACCAACCAGTATATCTTTCAGAATGTGCATTGGGCCTCTCGGATTCGCCCCGTGTAATAGTTCAAATAGGGAGAACCCGGTGCTCTCCTGAGGCGCCTCTCTATAGGCAAATAATACTGCTGGAAGGAATTTATCCCATTCTTGGGGAAATTCAGCAGTGACCTTGGCCAACATATCCTTCAATGCGCCATTAAAACGTTCACATACCCCGTTTGACTGGGGATGATAAGGGCTGGTGAACGATTGGGAAATGCCCAACAATTTAGTGATCTCGGTCATTTCCTTAGAAATGAATTGACGTCCCCTATCTGACAATATCACCTCGGGAAACCCAAACCTACTGAACAACATCTGCAACGCTTCCGCCACAGCCTGAGAGGTTATAGTCCTCATTGTCACAGCCTCGGGCCATCTTTTGCACAGATCCACCATTGTCAGAATATAACGAAAGCCTCTCTCTGATGCAACAGAAAGCGGACCAACGATATCGATCGCAACTTTCTGGAAGGGGCGAACCGACAAATCAACAACCTGCAACGGAGCCTTCGGTAATTTACCTTTATGTGTCACTGGCTGGCATACCCTGCAAGACCTGCTGTATACCTTAATGTCTTTGTTGTATGCCGGCCAATAGAATTGTGACAGAACCCTATGGCAAGTTCTTGCAACCCCCATATGTCCAGCAAACGGTGAATCGTGTGCCACCTGGAACACCTTTGATCTAAAGGCTACAGGCACAACCACCTGGCGCTTGAATTCGAATTGGCTGGAAAAGCATCTGGTAAGAACATCGGTTTTCAACTCAAACCAGTAACGTGCCGACTTCGTGCACTTTACATCACCATTATGGGCCAAAGTGTAACATTTCTGCAATGTCATATCAGCTCGCTGCTGCTGGACAAAGTCCGATGCTGGTACATTGGGACCCGTAGAGGCAATACATGGGACCGCGTAAGATGTCGGTAGTTCCCGCTGTATCGCCAATGAATTGTCGTCTGCTTTGGTCTGCGCCCTTGTGACCACCACATTGGCCACAACTGACCGTTCAACCTGCCATTTTGTGATGTCGGCCTGAGTACAGTCACGAACACCAAGCACGTTCCCTATAATAAAATCGACCACTGGGGCCTCAAGAACACACGCCTGCACCCAACCAGAAATAAAGGGTGTATCCACCTCTATAATGGCTAGAGGGTAATATTCAACATTTTCCCCAAATGTCACGCATCCGACAGTCTTCCCAATAAGGCACGATTCGTCAATACATGATCGGCGCACTCCTATCGTAGTGCATCCTGTGTCCCTCAACACAGATACCAACCGGTTCTGAACCATGCCCTGGTGTAACTCTAAGCTTCTGCTCTCATCACGAGAAGAGAGGCAAGGCAGAGTATGACCACAAATTAGTAATGGTCTGCCATCAGGTTCAAACAAAGGCCTACATCCCTCGCAATCTTCGTTATTAAAGGTTTTCAGAACGCATGCGGCATTAGCATTTTCTGAATTGTTTGGACAGACTCTTGCAGCATGTCCCCTTCCGTCACACGCGCCACAACGAAGCTGACTACCATCATCTTTTTTAGGACTACCCTTTGGTGAATTGAGGAGTTCTTGCTCCCGTTTGTCATCCCTGTCATTCCTTTTACTCGGACCACTTCTGCTATACCAGCGATGATCGGGATCGCTGGTAGTGTCTATTCGGACCTGCTTCCGAGTAGAATTGTCATGTCTATCTCCCATGTATCTAAATGGAGATCTATCTTGACGATAGAACGATTGTTTTTTCGGAGATCTGTACCCCTTAAAAGTATCATAGCTCCCATGTGAACCATGCCCACTAGAGTATTGCCGATCAAACCTCCTTCTGGCAAACCTGTCCGCACTCTTGGACCGATGTTGCCGGAAAGGTTTCCCAATAACCTTGCCAACACATGTAGCGAAAGGCTCAGAGACAAAGGACTTGTGAATTGTCTTACCAGGGTGAGCAGTAACGTACTGCCGCCCCAAATCTGCCATAGCAGTAATGTCTCTGGGTTTGCGTTCTTGAAAAAATGCAACCATGTCAGAACAACATGAGGACAACACCTTGTCCCTCAAAATGAGATCAAATAGACCATCACAATCTCTGTTTATTCCCTCCAGCTCTGTCCATCTATTAAGGAGAAGTTTAATTTTGGTGACAAAAGAGCCGAAATTTTGGTCGGCACTAGGCATTGCATCTCTGAAACGAGGGCGATAACTTTCGGCTGTCAGCTTAAATTCTCTCAGCAATGTTGCCTATAAAAAAAAAGGTAAAGGAACCCGTTACACGCCCATTTAGGCATATTGGGAATATGGTGTTAGGCCCATATTATCTTGACCGTCGGCACACTAGGGGTGATGTGGTCGGCATCACGCCGGCCGCCTTAACCTTCCCAGAGTAGCTCTGGTACCCATTTGGGGCTGGGTCGACCCAGGAGCCGTTTGTGGCCTAAAAATTTTTCCGCCTCATCTGGGGATCGAACCATAGACCACTGCGCTAGGAAGCCAGTGCACTAACCACTATGCTGTTGCCTATACGGTGTCATAATTAGCTCTGTCAGCCACAGGCAAACTATATACGGTGTTTAAAGCAGAGCCGGAAAGCAATGCAGATAACAGTGAAGGCCATTCCTTCTTCCTTGCCCTCCAGGCAAGAGCCCCTCATTCAAATCTCTCCAAAAAGAAGTCCATGCGGAAAATTCGGTAATCGTAGCCTATAATGGCGAGCTGGCTTCCTAGAAGTCGAACTAGGATTGCCAGAATCACGCTCCATCTTTTTTATAGCAATTTCCTTGTCCGCCTCAATCTTCATTTTTTCTAACTCCATCCGTCTTAGATCTGCCTCAATTTTTTTATTTTCTGTATCTACTTGAATCTGTTTCAGTTCCCTATTTGCTTCAATCTGTTTCAGTACCTTATCTGCTTCAGTACCTTATCTGCTTCAATCCGTTTCAGTACCTTATCTGCTTCAATCTGTTTCAGTTCCCTGTCTGCTTCAATCTTTGTAATTGACGCTCCTTATAGAGTTCTCGTCTGTCATCTTCTTGTTTTTTTTTTGTAACTCATACTCTTTGTGTTCGGCCTTTGCCCACTCAAGCAGAGAATCCCCCGATTTTCCTGTCTTCTCTCCAATTTCAATAAAATCCTTAAGGCTAGACATAGTTATAATCTATGTGCAATACAAATGCGGTGGCAAGCTACGAAATAAGTAAAAGTATGAAGGTTCCCAATTCCTCAAATTGTACCCATACCCCTACAAAATTAATAATAAATATATTGTTGCACACGACCAATATATATTTGCAGACGATAGGTACGATGTACCTGCAGTTATGAATACACATGATTAAAAAAAAAACAAGCAGGTGAAAATACAGTATGACAAGTCAGTTTCAAATAAGGGATCCGGTGAAACGAATCCTTGCTTGTCTATACCCAATCAATGTCACGATACAATGACACAAACGCAAGCTCAAAAAGTGGTAGCTTTTGACAAGGACATCCGCATAATGGCTAAAAAATGATGTCCGTACACCTACTATAATCACACCAATGCAATCGTGATTTTAGAAATACATATTATGTAATAAAGTAAATCAATCATCCACACTATGAATAGTACTTATAATGACGAGACACAAACTCACTTGACAAACAAACACCAACAGTACGATAAGAAAGTGATGATAGATATGTGGGAGAGAAACAAATAAGTATATACTAACCGTACTGCTAACAAACGAGAACAAGAAGATTGTCAATCCAACTTATGTACAAGATAGCAAGAAGAAAACAGGAGAATACGACAGCAAAACATGACGAAAAAGAATACTTGCAAAACTATAACACTATGCATACAAACAAGACAATCACCACTAAGACACTGAAAATGTGCACGGTCAGCTATGCAGGACAGTCAACACGGTCAACTCTCTGTGCCTGTACCCCACTGCAACACTGACAGTGTTACTGCCTAAAGAAATTAGTTCAACAGAATCCCTTTCCCATAAGAAAACAAGAAAATGTTAAACTCGCCACCAACTCCATCGTCAAACCAATGTATTACAATAATAAGACAATAAAGACGGCACGAAAACCAATAGTGGACGGCGAAGCGACGAGGTCTGTAGCAAGGGAATATCAAAAGGCAGAAAGAAGTCACAAAAATAATTTAAATATGTAAAACAAATGAAATTGCAAATGAAAGTATCAGAGACAATGAAAAGAAAAGATAATAAAATAGTAACAGAAAATCATCATTGCAAATACCAGCATATGGAGAAACGAGCTAAACGAAAAAAATGCAAATGGATGAGCAGAGTAGACCAGTAATTAAAAACATGACGTTAAGGGAAACACATAAAATAAAATGACGTCAAAAAAGAAAGTAGAACAGCAAAAGAAAGAAAACAAGAAATATAACTAAATTTATGACTGTCTTTCTGTAGACTGAATCCTCAAAGTTCCAATACCAGCTCCTCAATCGAATGATGATAATGAATCACGAGACAAAAGCACGAATAGTACCGACAAATGTTAGTGCCACAATCAGTTACGCTTAGTGCACTCTGCACTGTCCGGTTGCGGCAAAATGTTCTGAACAAATTCAAAGACAAGATCCACAATCGGCGTCAGTTATTCTCGTAGCTGAAGCCTTGAAGCCACCAATGGATGTAGTAATAAGAAAATTCATCACTGTTCAGTATACTCCCATTCCGATCCGCTCTCAAAAATCCACAATAATGTAACTGGCCTTCTTATGTCTGAGTCCAAGAAAGGCTACACCAGCATAGGGAATGATAATTGTAAACTCAGCGAAGACTATAAATCATCATTGGTTATCAAATTATGGCTGCAGTAAGAACCGACATGAAGTCCATCAGTAAGACATCCCATTTTTTATCAGCTGCGTAACATAGACCACTGCATCAGAAAATGTGTCATGGTCGTATCCGCCATTCACGTACATTTAATCAGCACGACTACAATGTTCTGTCTCATCCAACGCTATATATCAGCATCAGCATTCACGGATAATGCTGCTCAGCAAATCACGTATAGTTCGTCATCACGAACAGTTTCTCAGCACGACAACGATAGTCGGTAGTATTCACAAACGAGTAAAATTTTCATGCAGACAAAAAGTCACTGCAGCAGAGTCGCGCAATAATCATGCACAGGCAAGGCAACGTATGCACGGTAGAGGCGAACTGAACGATGTGTACTGGCATGTACACACGTGTAGTATTGTCATAATCTGTTGTACCACAAATATCAATGTAGGCGACATCTTCGTGCTCTCAGCAGGTAGGCCACCAATGGACAACCGATAATCCAAAAATCAGAAAGCAACTGCAACGACCGACAAATTAAAACCTCTTCGCCTACGCCTGGAAGGAACTAAAACTTCATATTTTCCACCACAATTACGACAGACCCACAATTAGCTCTCCAAATCACTGACAATGGAACTAATCCAATAATAAGACGGCATCGTCGTCGCCCAAGCCTGACAGGAACTCATTAAACGTTAGCGTCATAGTACTCAAACTGCACAATGAGTCCATCCACGAACCTGTAGCTTGTTTTCGCCGACAACAAATCCATTTCAAAATGTCCTCATCAGAAAAACCAATTGCACAAATAATGGGATGCAACCCAATCGCCAACAAAAGCCTTGACAACTGTAAACTTGCTATGAGAGAGCCCGTAATAAGATCAATACAACAAATATCCAGATACCACCAGTCACTAACAAAGTGGAACGCTAAAATACACATGTATAGAGGACCACAGCCCCCCCAAAATATGTCACTGTATAATAACTACACCTTCATGACATTATCCTCTAAGCTCGTATCAAACTGCGAGAGGTCACACAATCAACATACTTGTAAACGCCATTCACAAAGCGTACACGAAGGCATGCTGACAATCTCCCTTTTTTAATAATAACAATGAGACACTTATGAATTCAATAACAATAGCAATACATTGTCAGCAATAACCATATGGCTGGATCAACAAGTCCTACTACCCTTGGAATATACAACAATGCTGTACAAAACCCAGCGACCATAAAGAGAGCACGATAAAATGCAATACGGCTTCTAAAGCCGGCAAACTGACATCTTTCTCTGTCAGGCTTCCTGTTCACTCCACTCCATTGCACTCTTTTGCACCATTTCCTTTTAAAGCTGATGTGCGCACCAAAATATATGTTTATTCCATCAAAGCCCCTGTGCGCAACAAAAGATATTATGTGACAGTTATATTTGTGGAGAGTACACTTTCAAAGAAGAACATAAGAAGCATATTACTGTTTTTGTGAAAAAGGCATACTTTGCTTACTTTAAAGAAAAACTAGGTGACCAGGACAAGTCTTGGGCTCCTCATATTGTTTGCAAAACATGTGTTGAACACCTGTGACAGTGGACTTGTGGGAAAAGAAAATGTTTAAAATTTGGAATTCCAATGGTTTGGAAAGAGCCCAAGAACCACTATGATGACTGTTATTTCTGTGTTTTGAATATTAAGGGAATTAATGGAAAAAATCACAAAAAGTGGAAATATCCAGATTTAGATTCTGCTAGGCGACCTGTTCCACACGGAGATGACATACCAATTCCAACTTTCAGTCAGATTTCGGATTCCCTGCTAGAAGATGAGACAGGAGTGGCATGTGGAACGACAAGTGACAGTGATTGTGATTTCGAAGATGATTTTTCAGATGCTCAACGCTTCGACCAGCTTGAACTAAATGATCTAATCCGAGATCTATATCTCTCCAAGGAATCTTCAGAACTTTTGGCTTCAAGATTGAAAGAAAAAAAATTACTGACTGCTGAAACAAAGGTTACATTTTACCGCAGCAGAGAGCAAGGTTTTATTCCATTCTTTTGTAAAGAAAACAACCTTGTGTTTGTACTAATGTAGGGGGTCTTGTTAACAAAATGGGTGTAAGTTATACACCAGATGAGTGGCGACTTTTCATTGACAGCTCTAAAAGAAGTTTGAAGGGTATTCTCTTACACAATGATAACAAATATGGCTCAATTCCAATTGCTCATTCTACTACAATGAAGGAGGAGTATGCTACAATAAGTACAGTTCTGGAAAAATTGAAGTATTTAGAACATAACTGGATGGTTTGTGTAGATCTTAAAATGATGAACTTCTTGCTTGGCCAGCAAATGGGATTCACCAAATATCCATGCTTTATATGTTTGTGGGATAGCAGGGCAAAAGATATGCACTGGAAAAGAAACAGTTGCCGTTGAGGGATGAATTTAAAGTTGGAGAAAAAAATATTGTCAATAAGCCTCTCATTGATCGAAAAAGAGTTCTACTGCCACCATTACATATAAAGCTTGGCTTGATGAAGCAATTTGTTAAGGCACTGAACAAAGATGGTACCTGTTTTAATTACTTATGCAGAAAGTTTCCAGAATTGAGCATAGACAAACTTAAAGCTGGAATTTTTGATGGACCTCAAATTAGAAAGTTAATAAACGATCCAAATGTTATTGATTCCATGAACAAAACAGAGTCCACAGCCTGGTCATCATTTGTTTTAGTTGTGCAAAACTTTCTGGGTAACTTTAAAGCAGACAATTATTCTGAATTAGTTGGAAACATGCTGTCGAGTTTTTGTGAACTTGGATGCAACATGAGCATAAAATTGCACTACCTCCATAACCATTTACATTTATTTCCGGAGAATCTTGGCGACTTTAGTGAGGAGCAAGGTGAAAGATTTCACCAAGATATAAAAACAATGGAAGAGAGATACCAGGGACTTTGGGATGCCCACATGATGGCAGATTACTGTTGGACCCTTAAGCGTGACTGTCCGGGCATATCACATTCCAGGAAGTCCTCGAAAAGATCCTTTTTGCGTGTTGACTAAACAAGTGCTAGTGATAAAGTTTTATTACATTTTTGGTAATATATGCACAGTAATTACATATAATATGAATGCAGACTAAAGTCAAAATGCCACTGATAGCACCTAACTCTAGGATTGTACATAACAATTGCCCTACTAATATGGTCATTCTTAGTTATCTCAAAAACTAGAGCTGATAGAAAAAATCTGATTACGTTTTTGGAATCAGCAACCCAAAATTACCCAAGAACAGCTATAAAATTTAAGGCACCAAAATGTGTGTATACCAGTGTTATCGTATAGTTCGTTTCACTACCCGACAGTAGGCAGTCAGTTAGATCACGTATAGTTAATTTAACCACTTAATGATTCTCCACAGTGATGACGAATACATAGGATGATGATGATGATGTTACATTCAGATGTATAGACCTCACGCTAACATCAGCTAAACCAAATCAAGCTTTATTTACATAAAAAGTCAATTCACTCCAACACTGGGTGGCCGACCTTCACTCGGTGGCACTTTTCTACAATAATGGCTGCTGTACATAATTATACTGGCATTTTCCTTTCTCTCATTTATCGTCTGTCGCTACTTCTTGATTTACAGTTGTTATGTCAGTGGTTAGAATATATGACTACTTGCGAAGTCATTGTTGTCTATCGACTGCTTGATCTTTACAATGTTGTTATTATTCGTTGTTCTACCTCTGACCTCATTTCTGTCCGACATAAAATTCTATAATTCTTTCTTTCTCTGTTAGAGTAGCTTGTGGTATCTATATTAGACTGGTCTAATACCAGGGCTGACAGTTTATACCAAGTCTCTTTCTCCTATACTTCTCAACAGTCTCGTATCTTCTGTGCTTTCTAAAAGTTCACCTTATTCTACACGATGTATATTACTTGCTAGTTTTGACATACCTGTAAATTCTCGCCTTGGGCTGACCATCAAAATACTTGACAAGCAACACTGCCTTTCTTGCTCCATGAATAAACAAACACCATAGCAGACACCTACACCTACATCTATCAAGGTGGCTAAATAGAACGGCTTGATGGCTAGACAACATAGTTTTCTGTACAAAACAGAAGCCAACCACCTCCAGTGGTCTATTCGCCCCAGTGCACCATCCAAGCTAGCGTTCACCACTACAACAAAAGTTTAATGCATAACTTTCGCTGGGCCTACTTTCTTCGCTACTTCGCGCTTAAAAAAAATCAGACTACTTTAATCTTTTTCCCGATTTAACATTCTGACCATTCTCTGCTAAAATGTGTTCACCTTCGCAAAACTTTCTCGTGCGTGTATATTTTGATCACTCACCAAAACCTTTCAAGGGGCGTAATTTAAAGTCGTCTCCCTTTGCTGATTAAGCCCAAAACCCATAAACCCTTCTTTAACCCTACCACCAAAGCATAACTATGCTTCAATAATTGAGAACTAACAGAAATACTTACTTACTTAGTCGTTCCCCTTCTACCGTGAGGCGTAGAGTGTTTGGACGAGAGAGCGCCAGACTATCTTATCGGCTGTCTTTCTCCGGGCCTGGTTCCATTCTAGTCCTCGGTCCTTCAAAGATTGTCTAATGTTGTCCTCCCAGCGGACTCTGGGTCGTCCAGGGAGGTCTGGATCCCTGGCTCTTTGTTTCCCATGCTTGTCGTGGTAGCCGATCTTCTCCCATTCTGCAGACATGGCCAAACCATCTTAGTTGGGACTGTTCTACTTGGGTCTGCAGGGGGTGGGATTTTAGGCCTCGACGTATCGTCTGGTTACGGACCATGTCTCTTCTTGTTACTTCAACCACCTTTTTCAGATATCTAACAGAAATACTAAACCAAAATACCGAGCTAAATCTCAAAAAAGGGTATTTACGGAGTTATCTCCCTTCCCTCAAAACACTCTCCTGCACATTTTACTTTCCCTTAACAAAGTCATACAGTCTATTAACAACGCTATTTAACTTTCTTAAACCATTATTTTGTAACTTCTTTCATTCTTAATGTCCCAAGCTACCGGACACACTCGCATAGGGGCAGATGTTAATTGCCCGCTCTCCGCCCATCACCTCTTTAAAACAACAACAAACAACAACAACAACACATTCGCATTTACCTGGAGTCAATGTGGTATTATCACGTTTAGTGATTTTATTCTCTGCCTTTTGGCTAAGATCAGTGTCTTATCCAGGGCCGGGATCACACACAATTTACACATTTTACTCAATAAAGTCTATAGACCTCACTTTGAGCCCCAGAAATTAGTGATTTTATTCAGTTAATCTCTTAGGGATGGGCGATACGTTTGTCTGGACAAGCGAAGTGAAGTGTGACAAATGGGGACAATGACTCCAGTATATATAGTATTTTATGCTGCGAATAATATTATATGAAGTAATAGATAATGGGGGAGAACGACCGGCCAAAGCAGTCAGAGGCCATTAAATGGCGTCTTAAGGGCGCGAAAAATAGATTTTTCTTTTCGTGACTTTCCCATCATAATATATAGGGCAATATATATATTAATATATATTATATATATTTATATATAAGTATATAATATAATATATAGTATATATATATATATATATATATATATATATATATATATATATATATATATATATCTATATATATATATATATATATATATATACGAGGGAGGTTCAAGTCAAACCGGGACTTTTGTTTGTACAAACTAAAAGAACAAATTTGTAGGAGTGAAATTGCCATTTATTTTTCGATATAATCCCCTGCAACATTTATACACTTATCCCAGCGTTTAATTAATGCTTGAAAAGCTTTGGCGTAGAAAGATATGTCAGTACTCCTGAACCATCGTAGGACAGCCTGCTTCACTTCGTCATCAGTGCTAAAATGCTGACCTCCCAGGAACTCTTTCAGGGGTCCAAACAGGTGGAAGTCGCTCGGAGTGAGGTCTGGGCTGTAAGGGGGATGTGGCAATACCTCCCACCCGAGTTGCTGTAATTTGCACGTGGTGCGGTGAGTGGTATGTGGTATGTGGTCGTGCGTTATCCTGTAGAAACAGGACGCCTTTTCTTATCAAACCAGGCCGTTTTCTCCGCAGATAGTTATGCACATCACTTAGAATGCGACAGTACTCTTCACTGTTGATAGTGGCATCACGGGGTAGAAAATCCACGTGAATAATGCCACATTTGTCCCAGAAAACACTCGCCATCACTTTCCCACCAGACGCAATTTTCCTAAACTTTTTGGGTGGTAGTGAGTCCGTATGCTTCCACTGCATGGATGCTCGTTTTGATTCCGGAGTGAAATGATGCACCCAGGTTTCATCACACGTAATGAAGCGATTCAGAAAATTCTGGCCTTCCCTGCCAAAACGATCCTTCAATTCAGTGCAGACTTGAACTCTTCTCTGCCGGTCAAAAGCGGAAAGCTGTCAAGGCACCCAACGTGTACTAACTCTGTTGTCCGCCATTTTTATATCTATCAGGGAGTGACCCATGACGCGTACGCCACCTAACGGTAATAACGGTAACGGTAATACGAGTAGGTCACACTTGTTACTTACTACTGTCAGTAGTACCACCACGCTAGCATTCCTTCCTGTACTTCCAGAACAAAAAGTCCCGGTTTGACTTGAACCTCCCTCGTATATATATATATATATATATATATATATATATATATATATATATATATATATATATATATATATATAAATATATATATATATATATATATATATATATATATATATATATATATATATATATATATATATATATATGAAGTTACAATCAATGTTTTTCAAACAGGAAGACAAAATCATTCGTAATTGCACGCAATAAAGACCTCATTTCTATGTCTTAAAGTTTTATGGTATTCAAAGATCACAGTCTAACATTTGACACATAAAATCTACTCAATCACAATGAAAAAAGGTACATAACCTATAGACAAGAAAGTGAAGTTCGAATAAACTTGACATATCAAGTGCTGTGCAAACAATAACTGTACGTTCCCTCCCTTGGGGGTCGAAAGCTTGGTCACAAGGAATCTATCTTGAGGATCTCTTTGAACATTGCCTACAAGTTTGACTTGTGTTTTTTTTTAAATTATGCGAAAAACTGTGTGCTCCAGTTTTAACCATAGGGATTAATGTCATTTATATTTATATGTTCAAATATTCCGGATCCGGGTATAATTTAGTCTGGGTCTAAAACCCCCCCCCCCCCCCCACACACACACACACACACACCACCATAATCTGGTCTAGGCAGGCCTCTTTATACCCCGGGAATAATCTGGCCTAGGCCAGGATATACCCCCAATTACCAAAATATAATCCCTTATAACAAAAACATTTAAGTCAAAGTTTGGTGATTTCGAGTGAAAGATACAATCTGTAATGTAGCCTTTATGTGTTTAGTCTCAACAAAGACATTTCTGGCAGTCAACTGTAAAAAGAAACAAAAACAAAAAAAACGATAAATATATATTTTACACATTTCACATCATCATCAGCTGCCATCTCCACAACGAAGGTTGGCTGTAATGGATCTCCAACGTCTTCTGTCTCTTGTCTTGGTGGTGCACTCTGATAGACTCTTTCCTGTCCATCTCTTGATGTTATCTTCCCACTTATAGCGCTGTCTTCCCCTTGCACGTTTGCCTTCACCTCTCCCTTCTATTATGGTCTTCTGCAGGGTGTTATGCCTTTTTATGTGGCCAAAGTATTTTAGCTGCCGGACTTTGATCTCCCTCATTGGTTCTTTTTTCATACCTAGATTTTCTAGGACCTCCTTATTTGTTTTCTTCTCTTTCCACGAGATATGCCCCATTCTTCTATATATCCACATTTCAAGAGCCTCAATTCTTTCTTCCAAATGCTTATTCATCGTCCATGTTTCTGCATCATACAGAAATGCAGAATATATATAACACTTTATAATTCTCAGTTTTAATTTGTGAGATAACTGTTTAGATGTCAGTATATGTTTCATGTTGTTGAATGTAGCTTTGGCCATTCCTATTCTCTTCTTGATTTCTGTTTCACATCTGCCATCTTCTGTTATTATATGACCAAGATATACGTAGCTCTTGACTTGTTCCTGGATTTTCCCATTCACGCTTATCTTTAATGTGGGTTTATCGTCTGTTTTGCTAATTATCATAGTTTTTGTTTTCTCAATATTAATGTCGAGTCCATATTCTTGACTTATACTGTTCACTTGCTTCACTAGTTCTTGTAACTCCTGTTCGCTTTCAGCTAACAACACGGTATCATCTGCATATCTAAGGTTGTTTATTGACCTTCTACTGATGTTCAGTCCTCGTATTTCCTGTATCTGTTTGAAATTTTTTTCAGTGTAAAGATTAAATAGGCAGGGGGACAGCACACAACCTTGTCTGACACCTCTTTTTATGTCTATGTATGGTGAATAATTCCTTCCAGTTCTTACTGTGGCAGTTTGCTCCCAATAAAGGTTACTGAGTATTCTTATATCCTTTCCATCAATACCTATGTCTTCGAGGCATTCAATTATTTCCTTATGATGGACTCTGTCAAAAGCCTTCTTATAGTCAATGAAGCACATGTACATACTTTTTTGGACCTCTGTATATTTTTCTGCTAATATTCTTAGGCAAAATATTGCCTCTCTTGTTCCACTGTTCCGTCTAAAACCAAACTGTTCTTCTTGGATTTCGCTGTCTACCTTACTTTTTATTCTTTCCTGTATGATTTTGAGCAGTATCTTAATTGCGTGACTCATCAGGCTGATTGTTCTGAAGTCTGAACGTTCTGTTGCATTAGGTTTTTTGAGCAATGTTATAAAAACTGATGTCTTCATGTCGTGTGGCATATATCCTGTATTGTATATATCGTATATTGTACAGTATATATATATATATATATAAATTTCGGGAATCCTGTGACATACTCAAAGTAAGGAGATAGAATGTGAAATGTATAACGATATATACATTTCACATACTACCTCCTTAATTTGAGTATGTCACAGGATTCCGGAAATTTGATGGTGGTGGGGATGGGGGTGGGAAGGGGGGAGGGGGAGGGAAGGGAGGAGGAGGCTTGGTTTAAAGGGGAAAATAATAAAACTTGTAAAATTCAAAACAAAAGAACTTTCTTCCTGTGTGAATCTTACACATAGGATACTTTTTTGTAGAGGAAACTTTTTTTTCTCCGAAATGAAAGCAGACAGCTTTTTGTGTGTCTGTTGTTTTAGGGTTACGTTTGGCGTTGGGGTTGGGGTTAGGCTTAGGGCTGGTTGGTTGATTGATTGGGGAAGAATCTTTTACAGCAATTGAAAAGTAGTTGCCCAACATATGCGGAACAGAAAGTGCATATGGCCGACACCAGTACCATTCGTGGAAAAGCTCTACGGAGATTCAAATATCCTCAAACTGACTACTGCTTTCTTTGAAAACATTCAAGTGGACGTCTGAGAGTGTACGAAGGAGAATAAGAAAAGAATAGTAGTTTATCTGATATATGCTAGAAAAGAATGTACCAATGCTTTCGCTAAATTGTTTTCTTCTTTCTTCGTTCCTTGACGAAAGTTTATTCTGCCGTTATAGAAAAGAGACAACAATTTTTATACTTATGTCTGAGCAGAAGAGCTCGTGAAAAAGAGAAACGGAGATAACTAATAATATTGATCATTTATTATTGAACTTAAGAATGTTTTGAAAACACTTTAAGAATTGTATTTTAGCGGGTGAGAAATGTAAAAAAGGCATTAATTCCTATTTATTTACCCTGATGAAATTAAGATTTCGTTCGTTCGTTGCTTACCAGATGATCTTCTTTTCATATATAAAAATGAGGCAGTTCTAAACACACATCCTAACAAGTTTTATTTAAAATATAAATATTTTCACAGTGGGTACAAACAATATCTGGGTTTCAAAGGGAATTTTAATTATACGCTTTGTTGACCATAAAAATAATTATCTTTTTTCAGAACCTCTAATTTTATCAAAAACTAAAGGCATTGTGTTGTTATATCGTAAGATACGATTTACAGCAAGGGAGAAGAAAACACATGAGACCAAATATCAGTGCTAATTATGAGCCAGCTTGAACACCAACGTAGATTTGGTCCAAAGCACAATTGATGTCACATAAGGTCAGAATTTAAAAAAAACAACAACCGTTGCATACACAGGTGTTACGTCCTTTTTGGGTCCTTAACAGTATTAAAGTAGACACGGGTCTTACTTCTGTTAAGAGGGTACGCATCAACAAATGTGGTAAGAATATATTTGTAATTAAATTCATCGCGCACGGAAGCGCACATATTTGTACGTGAGTATTTTTGCGTTTTGTTGCTAAACACTAAATGACGCAGTGACCTCAGAGAGAGAGAGAGGTAATGGCTGTGATGGAAGTCAGACGTTGGTCTGTTTGTTCGAGCCCCATATTATGGGAAAACTGCTGTTGATGCCTTTATTATACGGCCTTCCATGTGGAAGCTATCGCCGTGAGGATTGAACAGTAAGTCATTTAAGCTAAATGAAAAATATATATATGTTTTTCGACATATGGAATCTAGTCAGATCATTCAACGGGGAATTGTTGACCCTTCATTAGGATGTACTGAAATGGATTGAAGATGAAGTGAAGTTATTGAATCCAGTCTATTATTATTTCAAGTACGTGCCGCTTGGAAGCATTGTATTACAAAACGTGAATACATATATAAAGTACATTTTAGCCGTCCAATGGATTACGGCAGATGATGAGAGGTCAATCAAAGTCAGGACTTAGGATTTTATGTGCACTGTTTATTATGATGCCTCAAATATGAACATTGATGCTTTACTTGCGATGTCCTGTCGTATATTCATTAATACGACTATCATGAGACTACCCGATCTGAACAGTGATAATATATTGACATTTCTCCATGTTTATTAATATGCAAACCGTCAATGTCAGAGGATGTATACTCTGCTCGTCTTATCGTACGTCCAACGTTATTGTCAAAATAAACTGTATAAACTAACCCAAGAGTTCCAGGGTGCTTCATTTGGCACTAGCATTAGTTGACGTGCCCTGTTCATGTTCCTGTTGTCTGATCGCCACATAACATAATAATATTCGCGTGTCAGCACAAGGTAGTAGTTTTAGACTACTACAACAGGTAAATTACAAACACAAGAAGCAAACAGCACAAACAGATAAAAGTGGAAGAAAGATTTTAAGGGTTTCCGGCAGATTTTAACTAACTAAATCAACCCAACATCATATCGTTACAGCTTCTACTTTGGACCTAAGTTCATTAGCATTCATAAGGTTTGAAGTTTACTGATGGAGAATGAAAACCAATTGGCTTGCCTAGAGTGCAATAATGTCGATTCTGATCAACAGTACCAATAACAATAACAAATAATTCAAGTAATGGTCGTCCAACGCTCGAAATTATTAATTATTTCTATCATTCTAGAATCTCTATTTTCAAAGTTGCTAATATGAACTTCATTTGGAAAGTAACGGTATTCCTTTCACGTAATGATAATTTATATCGCACCACTTCTACACCGTGATAATTTATCACATAATAAAGCTTTTAAAACGCTGATAGATTTCCCGGATGTTGGTTTCGCTGAATCGGCAACAGGAAGCGGATATCAGATGGTTTCTCGTTCAGGGAAAATGATTGATCGCAATTGAGCAGTCAGACTGATAAGTAAATCGTGTTCTATCTTTCTCTTATGTGAAATATGATCTCATAACCTAATCCTTTTTTCTGAGTCAAAACTTTAAAAGGTGTTAAACATTGGTCAAGAAATAGTACATTCTGTGATTAAAATAGAGCTAGTATATTTCCAGAAAAGTGTCCCATTTTGGCTCTTTGAGGCCCATGGGACCATCACTCACTGCAGAAGCCACTCCCTCTCTCCAGCAGGAATTCTGCATCAAAGCATTTCATGTATTCTATCAGTTGTGTTTTCTTTATCATTTTATTTTACGATACGAAGATTCTAGCCCCTTCCACAAACTCAACTTCAGTGGCCTCTAGCCAACTGCTTTGTAAAACAATGTCCATATTACTTTTTCACGAAGCGCACGCTGTTCATTTGTTATCACTGATTTGAAAAGTATTCATCATTGTCCTTATTATTTCCACTATTATTATATTATGATCCTTATCTCAGCATTATTATCATTAGCATTGTTACATACTCACTTACGTCACTGAGTTTTTTTATAACTTAACATGCTGACTTTAGCTGCTGACACTCGGTACATTTTTACATCTGACACTGAACTAAGGGGTCGTCCACATATGACGTCACGCACAAATTTGCCTTTTTTAACCCCCCCCCCCCCCCCAACACCCTTCGTTACAAAAACCCAGAACCCCCTTTGTGTAACGTCACAAACCTCTTCCCTCTCCCACCCCATTTTATTATCGTCTGGTTGCGGACCATGTCTCTTCTTGTTACTTCAACCACTTTTCTCAGATACTTAATTTCTGGGGTTTGGGGATCTGACTTTTGTGGGTTGTAGTCATTACCCAAGACTCGCATCCATACGTCAAGACTGGGGCATAGGTGGAGCGGTATACAGCCATCTTCGTCTTCTTACCAACTTCTCTTTTGCTGAGGAATCCTCGATTTATGGCTTGAAAAAGTCTCCCAGCTGCTGCTCTTCGGTTAGCCAAAAATCTTCTTTGATGCCTCCCTTTCAGTCTATGACAGCTCCGAGGTATTTAAAGTGGTTAACCTGCTCCAGGACCTGTTCTCCCAGCTTAGTCTGATGGTTTCTTTCCTTTCGTGATATCACCATGGTTTTTGTTTTGGAGCTACTGATGACCATCCCTCTCTTCTCAAGCTCTTCCTTCCAGACTTGCAGGTTGGATTGAAGATGTGCCTCTGATTTAGCAATCAGGGCAACATCATCAGCAAATGCTAGCCGTGAAATAGATACCTGTCTTATCTTCCAGCACTCCACTGAATATGTTCTTGTCCTCTCCTTACACGTTTTGATGACATCATCCATGAGAATTATGAACGATATCACCTTGTCTTACACCCAGCGGTGCTCCTGAACTCTTCTGATTTATGGTTTGCCGTCCTCACATAATTTCTGCAAGGCTTGTAGAAGCTCTGTATAGCACGTATCAGAGGTTGTCGTACCGAAGGTTAATTTTTTTATTGGCCCGTCTGAGTAGAGTGGATGTTAAAAGATACGCGAGAAGGTATAGAAAATAGGTTTTTCACAGGTGGTAGATTGAGGAAAAGGTTATCTCTTCCAGCCTTTCCGTACGACTGTACTTTGTTGCAAGACAGCTTTTACCTCCCTATCAATAATAGATAAGTTTCTCTCTACACACACACACAGCTATGTGACAACAAGACACACAAACGTTAAAAAACTACGGATAAATGGGTATGGGTCTTACATGCATATGAAATAAAGCAGAAAAAGTGCACCTTCACTCATTGGAGGGGAAAAAACCTATAATTATTAACCCAAAGGTTGAAGGTTAGCACTAGATTACAGAATGAACAGTAGTGGTATTCTATGAGACCCAGTAAAATAAACAAACTTTTAGACAAATCAGATATATGGATAGTTGTCCCGCAAACAAGAAAATACTCGCACACTCTTTCAAGCAGTGGCCACTCTCACACTCTTACCTAATTGCCTGGTATGGTAGGTCTGTAATATCCCTTGGTAATAGAATTACTCCATGAATATATTATCTATTTTCACTTAATATTCTGTCACTCCAGTTGTCGCAGATCCAAATTGGCCCCAGTCCATCCCCAGAATTAGTTAATGAGGTGAACGCCAAATATGGTGCTTCTCCTAGAAGTGTTATTACAAATAGTTAAAACTGTGAGAGTTCTTGAGGTTCACTCTTTAACGGGAAAAAATACTTCCAGTATTGGGAAACTTGTGGTTGCTAAAAATAATGTTCATATGATGATGATGATTCTTCTATCGGCCAACTCTGTGTTAAAAAGCGCCGTCTCTACACAGCGTAGGTATTTAGAGAGGTATACTCCCCTTGTTGAATTATGACTGTATGTTTAATAAATTAGCTCTGTTTTAATCACAGAATGTACTAGGCATGTACACAATACATACTAAGAAACTAAAAAATGAAACTGAACAATAAACTACCCAAACGTAATATTAGTGGGGACTGGAAATAGAAGAGGACAGAATGAGTTGGAGATAAATAAATATGAAATAAAACAATCAAGACATATTAAAAACAGTGTATTATATATTCATACATATTATTAGAGGGCGGCAGAAAAATAGAAAAATAGGATAAGAGTGGAAAGAGTCAAAATAGAACAAGAGAGGAAAGGGTAACCTCAGACAAAGGTGTGTAGAGTGTTAAGACCAGCTGGTTTTAGACACCCCATGCGCTGGATAAGACGGTTCTCAAGCTGTTCTCGGCTAGCAGTGTCAGAGGAGCAGGATCTGATTGCCATGACCTAGATGTCGGTGGGACCATGGTGGTCAGGACCATTAAAGTGTATGGCAACTGGTGTGGATTTTTGCTGAGAGATGTCATTCAAGTGCTGGCTGAATCTGTGCCCAAGTCGTTTGCTTTTTTCGATGTTTTTCACACCCATCCATTGTACTCCACGTCTTACCGCAGTTCCCCTCAACTTCCTCGTCACATATTTAACAATCCCCCTGTCATCACACTTTCTCACAAAAGTTTTGACATCCCTCCCCACCCTTTTTTTTAGCTGCGTGACGTCATATGTGGACGACCCCTATGCTACAAGACAGCGGATACATAATTTACCAAGACATTTTTTTACTCGTCTGTTTGTAATTTAACCTTCACAGAAGGTAGTTCTGTTTCTCTGTCTTAGTGGACACAACAGACACAGTTGCGCAAGACATTGTAATAGCAAACGAGTGTTCGTCTCACACTCCTTTTGCATTATATAATTTATTCACTACCTTTACAAACTGACAACTTCCGCACCTTCCATAAGACGTCATGGAATGACTCGCTTTTCTGTTACTTTGCAAATGGTTTAAATTATTCTTGTGCTACAATTACTATTTAGAGTTGGTACTAACTAATAGAGCGTCCGATAGGCAGGGTGGTTAGTGTGCCAGCGTCAGTTACTTGTGCTACAATTACTATTTAGAGTTGGTACTAAGTAATAGAACCTCTACACCTCACGGTAGAAGGGGAACGACTAAGTAAGTAAGTAAGTACTAACTAATAGAGCGTCCGATTGGCAGGGTGGTTAGAGTGCTGGTCACTCGCGGCAAAGATGCCGGGTTCGAATCACGGTACCGACACGCTCCTGTCTACCAGCTGTAAATGGGTGCCTGACTTTGAGTTAGGGAAGGAAAAGGCAGTGAGGAAGGGAACTGGTCACCTTATTTCTCGATGCTGGACCTAGTATAGTGAAGTCTCTAACACTTCACTCCATTACGGCAGTATCTGTTATGGGATTACCTTTAGCCTACCTTTTATTAACTTATAACTAATAAATAAATACAACACATAACGGCCTGTTTCATGCACTCATGAGAAATAAAGAAGTAGAAAACTAAAAAAAAAAAAACCCACAGAAGTGAGAGTCTTATGGAGAATCCCACCCAGGATCTTCCGAACGGCAACCACGCCTAGCTACGAAAGCGAATCACACTATCCTCCCTGCCAGCTGGTCACCATAAAATAGTGCTTCGTGAACAGGGGGTCATTAGCGCGATTTTCAACACGTAACACCGGATATGTAGCTAGGGCCCGTCATTATTAAGAGCAGTGTTACCACTTCATCAATAAAATAATTCTTCTTCAAGTACCATACCTTGTGTCTCTCCGCAACTTCCTTCTACGGCATTGTTTATTTTCTCTGCTGTTGACCTCTTTCCATGCCATGATGGTAAACAGCCCAGGATCTTCTATATTAGTCGTTCTCTATATATTTTTCCTTCCATCTCTTCTGTTGTTACGATATATTTCAGTTTACTTTTTCCCACAACTCAGAGCCGCAGTAGAGCAGTGGTTAGTGCACTGGCTTCCAAGCTGGGCGGTCCATGGTTCGATCCCCAGTTGAGGTGGAATATTTTAGACCGCAAACGGCTTCTGGGAAGGTTAAGGCGGCCGGCGTGATGCTGACCACATCACCCCTAGTGTGCCGATGGTCAAGAAAATATGGGCTTAACACCATATTCCCAATATGTCTCAGTGTAACGGGATCCTTTACCCTTTACTTCTTCTCACAACTTGACCAAAGAAAGTGCATTACTTCCTTCAAACATAAGGAATACGTTTCTTGTGCGCATTTATCTCTTTCATGATATCCTCATTATTTTTTGTCATGGGATGTATTTTTAACCTTCTTTTATTATACCATATCTCCTTGTCCTCTAGTGCGTTTCCTGGAGTTCAAGAGAATACAGGAAATCTGCGTGGGTGGTTGAAAAGTCTCGCTCTATTTAAAATGTTGATATCTTCACTTCTATATTCTGGATATGCTTCATGGAGCAATAGCTGACATTAAACTACATTTTGTTGTTAAATTTATTTTAAATTCCAGAAACAACATCAAATAAAACAAATATAAAATGGCAAAAAAAAAAAAACTGACGTTACAAGGGACAGGAAAAATTGTTGCCTGATTGTGACGTACGTCTAAGTATGACAAATGAATTTCCCTGACTCGATGGATGATAACAGAATATTGGCCTCTCATAACTTTAGAACCCCTGATCATCTGTTGTAACTTTTACCGGCATGCAGCATTTCCACGAGAACCTTACACGCTGGATCATTAATATGTAGCCTGCTATCTTATGCGAACGTTTGAGATCGCATGGCCTTTGATGGGAGATTAAAATCACGCCCACAACCATTTCTGAGAACGATTTATAGCAATCTTTTCCTTAACGCCGGCCCAAAAGAGGACGGGCCACAGACTCACTCCTGTTTCTAGAGCAATAAACAGCAGATCCTTTTCTTACCTGGCTGTCACCCCGCCTGGTGGGAGTTGCCAAAGCTCTCAGAACAGTGGCACCATCAAAGACAGACAGATCTCAGAATTCAATCGCGGCGGTACACGATCTAAAGAATCAGGGAACTCGCAGCTCACAGAGTTAGCTTCTCGGAAACTTTTCACACCCTCATGCAAGCAAGCCTGAGACGGAAGAAAATCGGTAGACCGGGGAAAACGTAGGAATCGCAGCGGTTAACACCACGGCGAGGGTACCTCGGATTTTGCTCAACTTCAAGAAAGGTGCGAAAATCTAACACGCCCTATTCAAGTTACATTCGAGAAGTATAAATAGAGAACTCCGAAAAACTGCATTTTATCGTTCGCTCTGACAGAATCCTAGTTGCACTAGCATAGTCGGATTCCTGCTGGATTTCATCTACCTTCGTGACTATTGGAGTGTATTCTTTCTGTGCAGACGGTAATTTATACATTAGCTTCGAGTGATCAGTGGTCGAGTTATTTCAATTTATTTCAATGGATTGTGGTGTAAATTTAACCTTATTAAATAAACCCATTTTCAAAGTTCTAGTGCAAACTAATGTTACAGCTAAAAGTATTTCCTAATACAATTGACGCGTAAATTTATTTTGCAGACGTTAAAGAGAATTATAACTTTAATACAGTTTAGTTCTGTATAGATAGATGTGCTTTTAATTATTTTTAACTCACGGGAAGTTTTCCTGATTTGTTAATTGACGACGCTAATAAGTAAATAGGCTAACTGTAATTTATCGCGTCAGATTATAATATGATTTGTAATGCATTTCTTGTTTTGATTATCTTTCATTCAGAACGATCATTCAACCTGCATCCCAGCAATTATTAATTATATACAGAGTTCTGCCAACTCAATTCGATAACTCCAGTAACATATGAACCTTTTTAAAGCTAAACTTGTGGCGACCTGTAATGGGCCCCGCTCCTCTGAATTTAACTGAGAATAAAGCCACACAAGAAAACACTTTAAAAATACTAGTTCATATAGAGTCCTTAAAGAAAACTGGAAGCAGAACATATTTTATTCACTGCCCTATTTGTGAAGAAAAAACATAGATCTACCTGAACGCTGTTTGTCAAGTATATTCAGTGGATTTTACACCCGCCCCCCCCGAAGAAGAACTTACCTCAGTGTTTTTCTTAACTTGTGACATTACGGAAAAAGGAAGTTATCTCCACCAGCTGTGCCAATTTTAGGAACCACACCATACCTCACGCTTAGCCAAGTGCCTGTGCCTTTCTTTAGGAACTTTATCTAATAAACAAACAGTACCGTTAAACTTCAACGTCCAGCGATTTCGGGACACTTTGTTAACTTCAACAACCCGCTAATCTGGGGCTGTACACGGAAGAAAATACTTTTACCTAAGCCAAGGTTTAGTGCTGTTTTTTTGTGATGTATTTCCTATGAAGTGCCAGAATTCACCTTTCGGTAAGTCTGCGTGTGTGTTTGTGGGGATGGCCAGCCCTAGTGTGTTTTTTTTTTAATGAAAGGAGATTTATCTTTTCTTTACCCTTTTAATTAGTTCGACCTTGTACTAAGGTGCATTATATTCCTTGTACGGGATCTCTCCTAGCGGGATTGGGTAACTGTGTTCATTCCCCCTCCCGTAAAATTTGTTGATTTAAAGGGAGACAATTGAGAACCCTAGCTTTCCTCTACACCCCCCCCCCCTTCTTCTGTAACCCCTTGCCTCAGAGTAATAAATTTACCAGTGGGTTAAATTGCCTATCTCTGATCACCCCCCCCCCCCCTTTCTTGTCTTTGGGACCGGGTCTTGTCTGTTAGCAAAATATAAACGGGAAACGGTGGATGGGATATTTCTCCTCAAAACCCCCTCTTCCCTTATCATATTTGTATTCTGTAACCTTTGATTTTTGACTGTAAATGTACAATTATGTGTGAGTCCTTTATGATAATAAAGGTATTAATATTTATTTGTGTTGGTTGTCGGTTGGCCTAAAATTCCAAACATTTCCATCTGTGTAGGCTGTATTCATGTACGTTGAGCGACAGAATCACCAAATCGGTGAGCGCGCCTGAGCGACTGGAACTGACAAACAATTGTTTGTTCAGAAGAGAGATAGGAATAGTCTGTGAGAAAACAGATATTGTCGTAATAAGAGACTGTCCTTGCTCCTTCCCAGCGCTTGTGAATCTACTACCTCATTCACCTAAATCCTTATTCTCACAGAGCCTTCAATATCACTTTACACTCTAAAGGGACCAATATTCATCAGCACCCTCTCAGATAAAAATTACGACAATATATGGTTAGCTCGTTCGAGATTCTGAACCTAGTTAAAATAGAGTGTGGTTGATTGTCTTTGTGAAGTAGGGTATAATCTTTAAAAGTATTACTTCCCCTAGACCAAGCCGTTCAGTATTTGGGCCAACCACACAATAATTAAGACAGGTTTGTTTTTCCACAGGAACAGGCAGTTAGTGATAATAAAAGATTTGTCACCTTTGTATTCTCTGGCAGAGGGAATTATAAAAATTTTTGGTTATATAATTGCTGGGACTGCGTGATTGTTTTACAATCACTAAAGGTTATGAAGCGTTTGAGTTGAGCTAAGCTAAAGACGGATTGTTCTGATTTTTTAAAATTAAGTTAACTACGTCTCATCTCAAAAATTGTCTTCAGGGACGGAGTTTGTTGTTAGAGAATTAACATTTTCTGGGAAAAAATTTTTTTTCCCTTTTAAATTGTTTTAATATAAATCTTTCTCTACTGTTAGTAAGAGTAGATTCTTTTCTAGTGTAACTTACCAATTGAATTGGCATAGTTGCTTGCGTTACGAGTCTTAAGTGACAATAATAGCGGCGATAAGTTAACACACGTGGTCATTAAGTAAATTTTTTTTTACTTTAGTTTTTCTCGTAGCGGCTTTGAGTTTTTCCCCTTCTTGTTCCATCTTACTATTCTCTAGTCTTAGAAGCATCCAGTTCTTTGACAATGGCAGAGAGAATTAGGATAAGATCCCTTTTGAGGCAAGAGGCCAAGGACTCAGGACTAGACACAGAAGCTGCGAATCTGTTTATCAACCAGGAACTGCAAAGGTATGACGCGGAGGAAGAGAGGGCAGAAGCTAGGAAGAAAGAAGCGGACGATCGTCAATTGGAGCAGAAGAAAATTGAGGCAGAGATGGACGCCCGCAGGGAAAGAGAGAGAGACAAGGAAAGACAGCATGAATTAGCGCTCAAGGCTTTAGAGAGTCGGAGTGCCTCTACTTCAAATAATGGAGAGCCGTCTTCGCCCCAGTCTCAAACAATGGATCTCTCCAGCACTCAGTCTGCCCAATTAACTGCGATGTCTTTTGCTTTAGAGTCTTTTCCTAGCCCTAACGAAAAAAAATTGACAGCTACCTAGAAAAATTCGAAAGGCTCGCAAATCTGTATGGGTTAGAGAGTTCCCGCTGGGCACTTAAACTCTCGACGTCACTAAAAGCGAATGCTTATGACGTATACACAAAGCTGGGACCGAACCAACATGATTACGACATGCTTAAGAAGGCCTTGCTAGAGCGGTTCGAAATGACCGCCCGAAAATTTCTGCAAATGTTCAGAAACAGCCGAAAAGAGAGCACGGAAACATTCCCCCAATTCTCTTCACGTCTCACGGGCTATTTGACAAAGTGCATTGAATTATCTGACCTACCTCTTACATATGAGGGACTACTTGAACTTGTTCTTGTGGAACAGATAAAGGCAACTTTGTCAAACGAAACCCGTAGATTTTTGGCTGAACAGGGCGCAGTCAGGCTTGAGGACATACTCAATAAGGCCGAACGCTATACCAATGCAATGGCCGAACTTCCCAGCACTAAACGTAAACCCACAGATGAGCCATCTCGTAAACAAAATCTAGAGCAGTCATCCTATTCCTCTAATTCCTCTCAGAATTATAACCAACGAGAAAATAATACCCAGAGACCTCCCCAGGAAAAATCGAAATTCTACAAAACCCGATACCCCCCCCCCCCCCAACAACAATTCTGATCAACCCACCAAGCCTACGTGGCAGCGCGGCCACCAAGGTCAAGGAAAAGGGAAGACCCCTACACCAGGAACGTCTGATCAGGGCAAACAAACCGGTTCAAACCGCGTTGGATGTTTGCATACAGCCTCGAAAGGTAGAATCAATGTCAGTGATTCTCAACCTGAGGGGGACCGACCCTCAACTCGAGGAACTGTAATTTTGAATGGTACCTCAACCACTTGTCTCTTTGACACTGGATTAAGTTTTAGTTGTATTGTTGCTAGACACCTAGTCAAACCAGGTCAGGAGACAGAGGAAACCGTCAAACTTAGTGGAGTTTTCAGGAGTGATGCACCCAGGACGCTTCCTATCGCACTGGTAGAAATACACTCTGACTTTGTCAGAGGAGTTATAAAAGCGGCCATTATGGATGATCCTATCTACCCAGTTATCCTGGGATGTAGATATGTGTTTATTGGGAGACCAAAGGAGCCGATTGTGGCAGCGGTAACCACAAGAGGGCAAGCCAAGAAGGAGAGGGAGCCTGCGCCAAATTTGTTGCCGAACGAACTGAAGGAGGCGCAACAAAAGGACCCTACTCTAGAGCTCTGCTTTAAAAAACTGCCCATGGCTAAGGACCCCAGACACAACGGAGACATCTTTTCTAAGGATGGCGTATTGTATCGTAGAACGGGCAACCCGGACACGGGGAATAACCAGCTCCTAGTTCCGACGCAGTACCGAAGCCAGATCTTAGAGATGGGGCACTCTCTTCCCTTTAGCGGACATATGGGACAAAACGCCACTATTCAGCGAATAAAAACCCACTATTGGTGGCCAGGAATGAACTCTGACATTATCAGGTATGTGAAATCCTGCGCCCAGTGCCAACGGGTAGCACCCAAGCACTTGACACCCCCCAGTACCCATGGGGCAAATGCCAATAGTAGGGACTCCATTTGAACGGGTTGCTGTCGACATCATTGGACCCCTGGAAAGGACCAAAAGAAAGCACAGGTTCATCCTGACTTTAGTCGACACTTGCACAATGTGGGCCGAAGCTGTACCGCTAACATGCATAGATTCCAAGCATGTTGCAGAAGCCCTCGTGCAAATCTTTACACGGTTGGGATTCCCTCAACAAGTTTTGACGGACAATGGATCCCAATTCCGTAGCCTGTTAATGGAGGAGATCTTTAAGATCTTGAGGGCCAAACATATCCACACAAGTCCCTACCATCCGCCGGAAATGGGCTCGTGGAACGTTTTAATGGCAGCCTCACCACCATGTTACGTAAGCTGGGTCAGGAGAAACCGGAAGACTGGGACCTATACATATCGGCTGCCTTATTCGCCTACCGAGAGGTTCCCCAAGCGTCTACGGGATTCCCGCCTGCTACACTTTTATTTGGCAGACCTATAAAGGGGCCATTAGAAGCCTTACTTCGGTCCCTGACAGACCAAAAGGCTGACGAGACAGTCGTCTCTGCAAGCAAGTATGTATCTGAGCTCAAGGAAAGGCTAAAGCTAGGATGGGATCTAGCTACAACCAACCTTACGAAAGCCCGCGCTAAACATGCTAAAAGATACAACAAAGCTGCAAAAGAGAGAGAGAGAGCTCCAACCAGGGGAGAAAGTTTTGTTGCTACTCCCAACCGGAAGCAATAAACTTCGCATCGGATGGCAAGGGCCGTTTACCGTCCTTAAAAAGATCTCACGTACTAATTACAAGATCTCCATTAAAGGGGGGAAAGGAGAAGGTCTTCCATATAAATCTGCTCAAGAAATATCTGGAAAGACCAGTGCCATCCTCCGAGCATCTCCTGGCTGTCGCCATAGCAACGGAAGACGAGGAAGATGATGATGGTTGCATGGAGTACCCATTGCAACCCACAGAATCCTTTAAAGATGTCAAGTTCGGCGACAATCTCTCACCAGAACAACAAACAGAAACCAGGGCGCTACTACAGCAGTACAGTGCAGTCTTAACGGATGTACCTGGTCGAACAAATCTCATCGAATTTGACATGAAATTAACAAACGAGACCCCTGTTCGAACCAGAGTATACCCCATTCCGTACGCCAAGCTGATGCACTTCGCGGAGAAATAGACAAGCTGCGTCAGGCAGGAATTATCAGCGAGTCTACATCTCCTTACAGTTCGAGTGTAGTGCTGTTGCAGAAGCCCAATAAGGAAGTTCGGCTGTGTATTGATTACCGGTTGCTAAACGCTGTAACGGAATTCCAGCCTGAACCGCTCCAAACTGCTTCTGAGTTGTTCACCAAGCTCAGCAAGGCAACAATTTTCTCCAAGATTGACCTCAGTAAAGGTTATTATCAAATACCAGTCAAGGAGGAAGTTAAACCTTTGCTAGCTTTCAGCACTAGTGAAGGACATTACACATTTAATGTGATGCCGTTCGGACTGCATAACGCACCAGGAGTGTTTACCAGGATGATGAGAAAGCTTTTAGAACCCTTGCAAAGTCCCCACATCCATAATTTCATGGACGACATCTTAATTGCATCGGAATCCTACGAAGAACATATTGCTACAGTCGCTATGCTCCTTAGGAGACTACAGGAAACTGGTCTCACAGCCAGACCTAGCAAATGTCTCATCGCATTTGAAAAGCTGGACTTCCTGGGGCACACTATTTCTCATGGCTGTAGTTGGCCTATTAAGAAGAACGTGGAGAAAATAGTGGCAGCAAAAAGACCCCGAACAAAGAAAGACATCAGGTCATTCTTATCACTATGCGCTTACTATCAGAAATACATCCAGAACTTCAACGGACTGACAGCACCTCTGACTGACCTCACCAAGAAAGGTTGTCCTGATAAGGTCATGTGGAATCAAAAGTGCGAACATGCATACAGCACTTTGAAAGGACAGTTGTCGGCATACCCCATCCTAAGGTTACCTGACCTTAAGAAACCTTTCGTACTGAGAGTTGACGCGTCAGGTCAGGGCATCGGGTCAACATTGCTGCAAGCCGAGGACAGTGACCCGAACATGCTATTCCCAGTAGCTTACGGCAGTCGGAAACTGAATAAAGCGGAACGCAACTACAGTGTCGTTGAAAGAGAATGTCTCGCTCTGATTCATGGCATCAGACGCCATCATGAGTTTCTGTATGGTACTTCTTTCACGGTGCAAACAGACCATGCTCCACTAGCTTTCCTGGGTGCCAATAAGGAATTCAACGCAAGGATAATGCGTTGGGCCTTGCTATTGAGTGTTTATTCCTTCAAAGTGGAATATATTCCAGGAAAACAGAATGTCGGAGCTGATTTCTTGAGTAGAAACTGGACCACGGAGGAAGAGGAGAAAATCGACGATGCCAATCATCCTAAAGCTACCGATCAGGGCAGCTTCATTGTCATAAATGAAACATGAAAACGAGTTTCCATGTCTCAAAAGTGGGGACGATTGTGACGTACGTCTAAGTATGACAAATGAATTTCCCTGACTCGATGGATGATAACAGAATATTGGCCTCTCATAACTTTAGAACCCCTGATCATCTGTTGTAACTTTTACCGGCATGCAGCATTTCCACGAGAACCTTACACGCTGGATCATTAATATGTAGCCTGCTATCTTATGCGAACGTTTGAGATCGCATGGCCTTTGATGGGAGATTAAAATCACGCCCACAACCATTTCTGAGAACGATTTATAGCAATCTTTTCCTTAACGCCGGCCCAAAAGAGGACGGGCCACAGACTCACTCCTGTTTCTAGAGCAATAAACAGCAGATCCTTTTCTTACCTGGCTGTCACCCCGCCTGGTGGGAGTTGCCAAAGCTCTCAGAACAGTGGCACCATCAAAGACAGACAGATCTCAGAATTCAATCGCGGCGGTACACGATCTAAAGAATCAGGGAACTCGCAGCTCACAGAGTTAGCTTCTCGGAAACTTTTCACACCCTCATGCAAGCAAGCCTGAGACGGAAGAAAATCGGTAGACCGGGGAAAACGTAGGAATCGCAGCGGTTAACACAACGGCGAGGTACCTCGGATTTTGCTCAACTTCAAGAAAGGTGCGAAAATCTAACACGCCCTATTCAAGTTACATTCGAGAAGTATAAATAGAGAACTCCGAAAAACTGCATTTTATCGTTCGCTCTGACAGAATCCTAGTTGCACTAGCATAGTCGGATTCCTGCTGGATTTCATCTACCTTCGTGACTATTGGAGTGTATTCTTTCTGTGCAGACGGTAATTTATACATTAGCTTCGAGTGATCAGTGGTCGAGTTATTTCAATTTATTTCAATGGATTGTGGTGTAAATTTAACCTTATTAAATAAACCCATTTTCAAAGTTCTAGTGCAAACTAATGTTACAGCTAAAAGTATTTCCTAATACAATTGACGCGTAAATTTATTTTGCAGACGTTAAAGAGAATTATAACTTTAATACAGTTTAGTTCTGTATAGATAGATGTGCTTTTAATTATTTTTAACTCACGGGAAGTTTTCCTGATTTGTTAATTGACGACGCTAATAAGTAAATAGGCTAACTGTAATTTATCGCGTCAGATTATAATATGATTTGTAATGCATTTCTTGTTTTGATTATCTTTCATTCAGAACGATCATTCAACCTGCATCCCAGCAATTATTAATTATATACAGAGTTCTGCCAACTCAATTCGATAACTCCAGTAACATATGAACCTTTTTAAAGCTAAACTTGTGGCGACCTGTAATGGGCCCCGCTCCTCTGAATTTAACTGAGAATAAAGCCACACAAGAAAACACTTTAAAAATACTAGTTCATATAGAGTCCTTAAAGAAAACTGGAAGCAGAACATATTTTGTTCACTGCCCTATTTGTGAAGAAAAAACATAGATCTACCTGAACGCTGTTTGTCAAGTATATTCAGTGGATTTTACACCCCCCCCCCCCCCCCCCCCCCCCCCCCCCCCCCCCCCCCCCCCCCCCCCCCTCCCCCCCCTCCACCCCCCCCCCCACCCCCCCCCCTCGAAGAAGAACTTACCTCAGTGTTTTTCTTAACTTGTGACATTACGGAAAAAGGAAGTTATCTCCACCAGCTGTGCCAATTTTAGGAACCACACCATACCTCACGCCTAGCCAAGTGCCTGTGCCTTTCTTTAGGAACTTTATCTAATAAACAAACAGTACCGTTAAACTTCAACGTCCAGCGATTTCGGGACACTTTGTTAACTTCAACAACCCGCTAATCTGGGGCTGTACACGGAAGAAAATACTTTTACCTAAGCCAAGGTTTAGTGCTGTTTTTTTGTGATGTATTTCCTATGAAGTGCCAGAATTCACCTTTCGGTAAGTCTGCGTGTGTGTTTGTGGGGATGGCCAGCCCTAGTGTTTTTTTTTTTTTTTGAATGAAAGGAGATTTATCTTTTCTTTACCCTTTTAATTAGTTCGACCTTGTACTAAGGTGCATTATATTCCTTGTACGGGATCTCTCCTAGCGGGATTGGGTAACTGTGTTCATTCCCCCTCCCGTAAAATTTGTTGATTTAAAGGGAGACAATTGAGAACCCTAGCTTTCCTCTACACCCCCCCCCCTTTCTTGTCTTTGGGACCGGGTCTTGTCTGTTAGCAAAATATAAACGGGAAACGGTGGATGGGATATTTCTCCTCAAAACCCCCTCTTCCCTTATCATATTTGTATTCTGTAACCTTTGATTTTTGACTGTAAATGTACAATTATGTGTGAGTCCTTTATGATAATAAAGGTATTAATATTTATTTGTGTTGGTTGTCGGTTGGCCTAAAATTCCAAACATTTCCATCTGCGTAGGCTGTATTCATGTACGTTGAGCGACAGAATCACCAAATCGGTGAGCGCGCCTGAGCGACTGGAACTGACAAACAATTGTTTGTTCAGAAGAGAGATAGGAATAGTCTGTGAGAAAACAGATATTGTCGTAATAAGAGACTGTCCTTGCTCCTTCCCAGCGCTTGTGAATCTACTACCTCATTCACCTAAATCCTTATCCTCACAGAGCCTTCAATATCACTTTACACTCTAAAGGGACCAATATTCATCAGCACCCTCTCAGATAAAAAATTACGACACTGATATGACATTATTTGTTAAATAAGCCAGATGTCACACTGATTATAATTTTAATGTGACATAGCGTTGAATCTAACTACGAGTATGTCACCCGCCAAAGCATGGCGGAGATTAATTATGTTGTGTGTGTGTTTTTTTATTTTTCTGTTGCATGTTCTCAAGACGGCACTAATTGTGTTGTAGTCATTTATCTGGATGTATTGGTTAAGGAGCTATGGAGCAACACGTTAAACTGGCATGGGGAGAAGTGAAAAAACAAACCTTTGGACTGAAATTTTATTAAATAATCAACAGCTGCTTTGTGACTTGTAAATGTCCGGATATTTTAAAAAATCGTACCTTGGTACTTATTACAAAAACGAAACGAACAATTCAAAATAAATTCCCTGTTGCGCCGTCTCAGAATCATTATTTAAAGGAGTATGGACTTGAGCGGCTGAATCGGCCGAGCTACTACAAATTTAACGACCTCCATTAATAAATATCATCATTATCATCATCATCAATTGAAATCTCCACATCCAATGCCGGCTGCAATGAATCTCCTCCAACGTCTTCTGTCTCTTGTCTTGATGGTGCACTCTGATAGACTCTTTCCTGTCCATATCTTGACGTGATCTTCCCACTTACAGCGCTGTCTTCCTCTTGCACGTTATAGTTATTCATACTCACCCGAATTCCAAATGGGTAAAATGAAAGGAACTGTGTCATCCATCATTATAAGGATGAGAACACAATGCGCGTTGTTTCCATAAGCGCACAATTTAGTTCCCATCCCGAAAAATGTGCAATGAAAATTATTGCAACTGTGGGAAAAGATGGGATTAATGTGATGGAACGATAAAAGAACATGCAGTTAATAACATTTAATTCTCGTTATTTTTATGTCTGTTTGAACTAATTGGAAATGAGTGAGGAATTATGAGATATTTGTTTGGTTTTAAGGACTATCTTCATTGCACGTGGACAACTCCATCAGTGCTCCGATCTCATCCCTTAGATCACACACGGAGGATATCAGCACAGTGCACGAACACCGTAGCACCGGCGAGGATCCCAATGTATGTATACAGGAATCACACATTCTAGAAATATTTCTGTGATGGGTAGTTTTCCTAAGTTTTAAATTTTTGCCAGGGCAGCGGCTGTATGGCCTACTCATTACGATTTCCAACTGCCGAGGGATTTTTAACGTGCGCAACTCGCACACGAGACCTCCTAGTTTTTCGCTCTTATCCGAGAAGGCTAGGCATCCAACCTTACTACCTAGGTGGTCGGGATGAGGGAGGAGGAGAAAAGGGGGAGTATGACATCAGTAGGAACCACTGTGTCGTAGATTTTTGATAAGAGAATTAAGACTTGGGTTGGTCCCTTCTGATTAGATTAGAATAAGTGATAGTCACAGTGGGAGATGATAATAGAAATAGATTTCCACGAGTGAGATGGTAGAATGTGTGATAGAGGCTGTCTCTGAGATCGAGAAATCTCTCTCTCTCTGCCTATCTTCTACGACAGATTTAGAGGAGTCAGACAGTCTAAACACACACACACACACATATATATATATATATATATATATATATATATATATATATATATATATATATATATTAATATATATCTATCCACTCACGTGCACGCACATTCAAGTGACGATAGTTAAACACACAGACGTGGGAAAACTATAACAGTGATTATATAGATATTTTGGAACGAAACTGACCGACACGCTGGAATAATTATTGAGTAGTTTAATTATCATAACAAACTTCTCTCACAACATATAAAAATTACATCAATGCATATACAAATAGTCATAAAAAATTCAAGGAATTGCGGCAAGAAATGATAGACCCGTTGGTAGGATCCTTCCCCTCGATGTAATAGCTCACAGTTTTTAGAAGGTTATGATAGTTCCCAAAGAGATTTAACAGATTACACTATGATTTTGTCCAATATTGTCCCCTTTTAAGGTATGGACCGACTTGATATCTCTGCTCTATTTTAAGGGAAATATGGTTAGCAATACTTGCATAAAGAAAGTTAAGACAGCAAAATGAGTGCCAAAATATCTTCTTCTTCTTCCTCGTTTGCCCTGAAAAGGACGGTGGTTGCGTTGTGTCTGTTTACGCCTAAGCTGTGATATCTGCACCTTTCGATCGACACATCCGACTTCAGCACGGCATTTTTTAGGGACCGGGTTTGTCTTCAAATTGCGATCCGCACTCGCTCAGCCAGACTGCACTGCTGCAGACTGTTTCCAAGACCACCACGAGGAGGTGGAGTGCGGTCTTGACCAGCTCTGGTTCGCTGGTCCTGATGCAAGCAGTACAGCTATGGGTCGCTGACTGCATTCACTATTGCTGCATCTTGGGGTCCCAGTGCCAAAATATAATAATAATGAATCACTCAGACCTGCACTCACTCTATTCATTCAGCCGCGGCCACGTGCTCTCTTGCATACTTACAGCTTTGTTCGCAGCATCTGGAACATAATTCTTAGAGGACATTCACATACAGACTCGTCAAATGCAGTCTTGACCAAGAAATCCCCAGTTCCAAAAAGACGGGTTGAAATTCTCTCCTTCAGGGAACGATTCCTTGGGTGTTCTTATTTTTTCGAATGTCTGTCTAAGTCACAATAAAAAATTGTCCTGGCACGAACCTTAACAACGAGCACAGTGTCACTAGGTTAGGTATTCTAGAAATGAGGAATGTCAGGTCGGTGTCTTCTTTCAGGATAGGACTATATTTGGTCACCACATCACTAATCAAAACTCCGTCGGAAGGTTACTGACGTTAATATGTTACTTGCCACATAGGCTAAAAATGTACTTGAGTTGTTTCTCAGGAAGAATTAAATATGGCGCGATAGGCCTGTTACTTCATTTAACCTATAGGGTACTTGTAAAGATTATGCCCCCAGGTTTTTTTCAAGGGAAATGTTTTTAGTTCTTCAAGATATCACTCATCCGTACTTAACGCTGGCAAAGTTTTGGGTTAACCCCAGTATTCACTAAATAGAGGAAAAACACATATAAAATAATTATACATACTAGGGACTCGTTATAACTTACATTTTTAAACTGCAAGCGTACAGCTTGACTTATCATTTAAACTTTCCCGTGAAATAAGTTATATAAAAAAATCAATCAACATGAATTAGGAATACCTACGTATTCCGTCAACACTCATGAGGCATCTAGCATTTATAAGTTAGTTAGAAAAATTATTCTCGTCTGATTATTTAGCAGTAAAATTAAATTCCTTAATAGCCGACTGAGTTTAAGCTAGAAATTATAATTTCTGTTATCCACTGTAACTCGTCACTATAAAATAATACAGACTATATTAATTAAGCACTCTGCACCAAATCTAACTAGTGAAATATGAAATAAGCGATTATCACTTTAAACACTTCACAAAATATTAGATACTTAATATAATATATTTACCTCAACACAGAACTACAGGGAATCGCACACTTTAGAATTATACGCTGATATATTTATTTGAAGCCTAGAGCTCGGTAAATTTCCGAACAAACTAGGGCTTCGCTATACAGCTTATTCTAATCACGAACAACCTGTCTAAAGCGAATTTTGAGGACTGAATGAAAATAAAGTTTAACATTCTGGTTATATCTATTACCAGACAAAGGGGTCCCAACTTATTTCGCAAAACGAAATAATCTCCCCTTTTCCGTCTTAACACCTGCATTAGCTTAAACGCATGCCGTAACTGCCACCTACTGACCGAGAGTGCGCGTGTCAGTTGCGAGTCTCAGACGGCCTGTCTCCAGTTGCCGAGGCAGTTTTCACACTTCGCCGAGAACTCAGCCTGATGACCGATGTGGCAGGTGAAAATGCTAGACGGTAAGTCTCAATTACGCGCCGTGGAGATGTCGGTTTTGACACCACACCTGAGCGCTCAGCCGAAGAAAACGCGCGTGTCAGCTGAATGTGCAGACAAAAGTCTGCTCGTATGTCTGAGATTGATGCTTATTCACACATCTCGTCCACTGACATCTACGTAATAGAATGCGTATCCCAGTATGAGAAAGAAAGCGGGTAAACGTTAGAATGGGAAAATAGTAATGTTTATAGTCGTAAACGTACGAATGCAAAAAACACAGGAAAAGGATAAGAGAGCGATAATAAAATAGAGGACACGGGTATAGAAAGAAGAGAAAAATAGAAAATTTATTGCTCATAATCTCTACGTGACACACTGGTTGTGAACAAAAAAAATTACCATCAATTAAAGTGTGTCGGAATGGCTAAGATGTATGGTGCCCCCCTCTAATTCTAAAGGTACCGGGTTAGCTACCAGTACAGGGAATATAATATAGGATATAGACGGTATATAGGATAAGGTACTGAGTTGTGTGGGCACACTCAGATTATTCAGCACTGAGTAAAGCCAGATGCATACATGATAGACGTGTGTACATGAACAAGCATAATAACAAGTCAGTCCCACTGACCGTGTAGCTCCCGGAAAGGTGGGGGGGGGGTGTCTCACAAGAGAGAATGAAAGAATATAACTAATACACCATCAGACAGTTCGTACAAGGGGACTAGTATGTGGTTGTGGCTTGAGCTGGGAACCTCATCATGTAAAACCAAATGCTATAGAACCTATAAAAGATGCGCAAGAAAACCAGAAATTGTTCTATAAGACCCTAAAGAACACGAGGAAGGAAAAACAACCCATCTCAAATTTATAAAGGACAAGCAAAGCAAATTGCTTATTGCCCCGAAGGAAGTAACGGAAAGATGGAAAGAATATTTCTCAGAACTCCTCGATGGTGAGCAAGGTCAAGCATCAGAAATGATAACCACTAGCACAGAAGAGGAAACCAATGGTGATGAAGATGACATTAAGATGGAAGAACTGAAGGCAGCACTGGAGAAAATCAAAATGGGCAAAGCAGCAGGGCATGATGGTATAACACCGGAAATGGTTAAGTACATGGGAGCATCAGGCGACCTATTACTCTTAAGGGTCCTACAGGCAGCGTGGTGCAACAAGACCATATGAAAGGATTGCGAGATTGCCATCATAACCCCAATTTTCAAAAAGGGTGACAATCGACAATGTGAAAACCATAGAGGCATATCCCTTCTCAGTGTCCCTGGTAAAATCTACTCTAGAATTCTAGAGCAGAGACTCCGACCCTTAGCTGAGCATCAATTGGATGAGGTTCAGTGCGGATTCCAAGCAAACCGAAGTACTCAAGACCTAGTCTTCACACTCGGATAGCTGAGTGAAAAGGCCCTTGAGTATAAGAGTGAGATCCATCTTTGTTTCATAGATCTGGAAAAGGCATTTGACAGGGTCCCGTGGAGCAAACTTTGGAACTGTTTGGCAACGAAGAACATTCCAGCACCTCTGATTCATGCTATACAGAGCTTTTACAAGTCTTGCAGAAATTATGTGAGGACAGCAAACCATGTCAGAAGAGTTCAGGACCACCACTGGTGTAAGACAAGGTGATATCCTGTCACCTTATCTTTTCATACTCCTCATGGACGATGTTATCAAGGCATGTAAGGAGAGAACAAGAAAGTATTCAGTGGGGTACTGGAAGATGAGACAGGTATGCATTTAAGAGCTGGCATTTGCTGATGATGTTGCCCTGATTGCTAAATCAGAGGCACATCTCCAATCCAACGTGCAAGTCTGGAAGAAAGAGCTGGAGAAGAGAGGGATGGTCATAAGCAGCTCTAAAACAAAATCCATGGTAATTTTACGAGAAGAAAGAAGCCATCAGATTAAGTTGGGAGAACAGGTCCTGGAGCAGGTCGACCACTTTAAATATCTCGGAGCTATTATAGACCGAAAGGGAGGCATCAAAGAAGAGTTGGCCAATTGAATAGCAGCAGCTGGGAGACTTTTTCAGGCCATAAATCGAGGATTCCTCAGCAAGAGAGAGGTTGGTAACAAAACGAAGATGGCTGTATGCCGCTCCACCTATGTCCCAGTCTTGACATATGGATGCGAGTCATGGGCAATGACTACAACCCACAAAAGCCAGATCCAAACCTCAGAAATGAGGTATCTGAGGAAGGTGGTTGAAGTAACAAGAAGAGACATGGTCCGCAACCAGACGATACGTCAAGGCCTAAAATCCTACCCGCTGCAGACCCAAGTAGAACAGTCCCAACTAAGATGGTTTGGCCATGTCTGCAGTATGGGAGAAGATCGGCTACCGCGACAAGCATGGGAAACAAAGAGCCAGGTATTCAGACTCCCAGGACGACCCAGAGTCCGCTGGGAGGACAACATTAGACAATTTTTGAAGGACCGAGGACTAGAATGGAGGAAGACAGCAGATAGGATAGTCTGGCGCTCTCTCTTCCAAACCTCTACACCTCACGGTAGAAGGGGAACGACTAAGTAAATAATTTCCCTGTTTTCTGCGTTACCAATTTTGAGAGTTGTTAATTTTCAACCAACTGGGAATGCCTTTAATTTCATTAATGGGCTCATTACGTTTTGTAGCTGGTACTTTGTAATTCAGTCGAACGTAGCAATAACTTCATTATAAAATATGTATATATATTTTTTTCCGAGGCGGGTTATGGTAATCAATTAAGTTTATTCTTAAACGTGTACTTTGTTTTAACCCGAGAGAGAGAGTGACACAGAGAGAGAGAGAGAGAGAGAGAGAGAGAGAGAGAGAGAGAGAGAGAGAGAGAGAGAGAAGAAGAAGCAGAAGAAGAAGAAGGTGAGAGTAAGGAAGATAACTAATCGGCTGCTACGTTTTAGTGATCACGTGATCACATACTTTGTCTCTATAACTTTACTCAGGTACCTTGCTACAGCACTTTTCTGTGCTAACACATTTGTTTGCTATTTATGAACAATGTTAACAATGACCCACTTTTGTCTTTGAACAACGAGGTAAGACAAATGTAAATATTCCTGTACTAGAGTGTTAGATAAAGTTATCGTCCTTAACATATTGAATTGCATTTACAAAAATGTACGCTTTTCTCATAGCAGATACTGCCGTAGAGAATGAACTTTTAAAGACTTTACTGTATTAGGTCCAGTTTTATTAGGTGGGGGTTGACCAGTTCCCTTCCTCGCTGCTCTTGCCTTCCCTAACAAAAGAGCAGGATCAGGTATCCATTTAAAATACGGGTAGTTCGGATTGTGACGCAACCAGGTTTCCATTCCGAATCCCGATAACTTTGCCACGAGAAGCCAGCTTTCTAACCATGTAACTAATCAAATATACAGCCATATTAACTTGCTGGAAATTGTTTTAAATATTTGACAAGTTATTATTAACTTGGCTGTTTGTGACAAACTATAAACAAAGGACAAAATAGCTATGGTAAAAGAAACAGAGCTGCATATCTTACGTTTAGATTTAATACAAAATTGAGTTTATTACATTAACTAAAACTACAGTGTTGTATTAAGCGATTACATAAGGCAAAATATCTACATTAATTATGTATTGATATGCAGTTACATAACTTATAGCACACAACAATGAAATCTGCCAAGTATATAGCACCATTAGAGGAGGTGATAATTAAAAATTATGTCACAGGAGCAGTGACATACGGTTCGGCATGACGTAAAATAGAGAATAATGGGGTTATGAGAAGAAAAGTATACTCTCTATGCTAATTACGAGAAAAAGAAAAGGGATTCGGGAGACTAACCACGTCATACAGAACAACGATGACGACACAGAGCAGACCCAAACGGGGAGAACAAGATGAAGGCTGAACCAGAAGGACGTTCCATCTAGCCGAGAAGAAAAGATCAAGAAAAACGAAAGAACTGAGGAAAAGAACCAGATATCAAGTAAACCTGATATGGCCGCTTGGCCCACAACTTGAACAAACAAGAAAGCGAATAGAGGGGGTAAGTCCGATTAATGATGAGCATTAGAGACGAGGGAAGGCTTAAAGGTGACTTGTATGTCAAACATTTGTTTTAAGACGAATGCCTATCCCAGGGATTTCGGGAGAGGGAGAACCCTACATATTGAATAATGGTCAAAGGGTGGGAAAGCCTAGGTCGAGCTCTGAAGCAAATTGAAACTTAAACTAGAACTGAATAAAGAACTGTTAACTTTTAAGAGACTGTGTCTTCGTTGTGTACCTCTATTGGGGTCGTGAATTGTGATTCATGGGTCCAACATATTGAGGTCGGAGAAATCATAACTCTTCTTTCCCCCACCACTGTCCACAAACATAACTCAACCACTATACGATCACACCGAACTACGGGCTAACAAGGGAAGCAGTTACATTAGGACAGACCAATGTAAAGTACGCGGTGACAGAAGGTGCTGGTACTGGTGCTATAAGCCAGAATTCTGATATGATGACGGTATTCCAGGTTCTGTGACATGTGGTGGTGATGAAACTGTTGCCCGTTGACCAGGATTAAGATCACAGGGATTTCTGCGGATCTAGACAGCCAGGGACGCTGTGGCAGGTGTGTGAACTGACGTAGTTGCCGGGATTATGAATCACTGAGATTTCTGCGGATCGAGATAGCCAGAACCTGTGACCTGTGTGTTGGTGACACAAAAGATTCCAGAGACGTGAACCTGTCTACAATCAAAAGATTCCAGAGACGTGAACCTGTCTACAATCAAAAAAGAGTCCAGAAACGTGAACCTTGTCTACAGTCAAAAGATTCCAGAGACGTGAACCTGTCTACAATCAAAAAAGAGTCCAGAAACGTGAACCTTGTCTACAATCAAAAGATTCCAGAAACGCGAACCTGTCTACAATCAAAAAGATTACAGAAACGTGAACCTTGTCTACAATCAAAAGATTCCAGAAACGTGAACCTTGTCTATGTGGTAAAGTGGGATGTTATAAATATTTATAGGGGACTTAGTGTACTGACTGAGATCAGCTGTGAAGGTATCTGTATCTAATAGGTGTAGTGTTTTGCAGATATCCTTACTTGCTACAAAGTGAACCAGGAATCACAATCAATTGTAATTACAATTTATATGTACAGAATTTATCAATATGAACCTTGTAGTGACATATTTTATTAATATTATCATATGTGTGTCAGTTGTGTAGTAGTAATATGAGGTAATACTGGTTTTGTTCTTTCAAGCTATGTTGTTATTTGTCATCATGACTTCACGTGTTTGTTTTTGTTGGAACTAGTATTGGAGATGATCTCAGTTCCTGGCATTAAAACAATTAATTTCCCCTCTTATTTTTATACAATATCAGTTTAAGATGGGGTTACATAATGTTGAGCTCCTCTGGCCACAGACTCTTATCTTTCGTGATGGCGGCAGGAAAAGACTCCTCTGCTCGATAGCCTCCCTGTGTTCTGGAGACACCTCACTGGTCACTATCTGGACCCAGGAGTATGCTGTCAGCCTCTAGGTTCAGCAAAGCTCAGACCAGGTGCTGCTCAATAACTTTAGGACCACGGTCCCTGAAACAAGAAGGTTGTACCTCCTACTTCATAACTAATTTATAATAACCTTCCAGACTGACCACAATACATAACAAACACTGAGTTCAGAGCGGTAGGCCAACTGTCAGCTTCATCTGAAATAATTTTCACCAGTATACTCCTCCCTAATGGTTACTACGCCTCTGCAATTCCAGCATTATTTCTTTCTAGTCAATAAGATAGGTGTCAGTGTACTGTTTGGCAATTCCATGTAGTTTTACTTTCCTCCGACACCTTCTGTTCAGGTTGGAGCACTATATAGGCTTTACCTCATGTTCGCTACTGAACCACACATATATACAGACATACATTATCAATTTACATTCAATTTTCATTAAAAAGATATCAAATAGTTCAAGCTTACCACAATTCATGGAATAATACACAGTTACGTTGACTGGCAATGAATATAGCACAATTTCGATCTGCCGATGTCCCAGGCTTTTATTTAGAAAAATATGCACTGGCGCTCAACGCACTGGTTCCTTAGTAAGTTATTTGAAAATGTGGTGGTGACCTGACGCCTCTGATTGACTATATTGGCAGGTCTAACCAATCGAGCCATGTTTACACAGCTTTTCAAAAAAGTACTCCTACTCACGTTTCCCCTAACAACAAAGAAGTAGTATTTATAGTCCGACTAATCGTGTTTAGCCTTACATTTACTTTCCGCCAATCAAATAGGAGGTAACATGTCAGCCTATTTCCCGTACAATGGTGGTGTCAAAATCTGCCACTGAGCGATTCTGATTTTGGTGTTGTCTGACATCCCTCACTATTTCTTTTGGCTATAATTTGTTAATTCCTAGACTATTTGCGTAACGTTTAACATATTCTTTGTCAGCAAGTCCCAAGGAACCCAAATATATAAATTTTATGGGGCTAAGGGGCTGCGTTCAAAATATGCATTTTCTTCTACCTCCTGTTGACTTCGAATACGATGTGTTGTCTGGGTACTGTAATGTTTTCAAACGTAAACCAGTATAATGTCATGTTTCCTAATAAGCGTTTTTCAGGTTTTAAAAACCTAACTCGTCTGGATAGTGTTTTTTATCACTGTCGATTTGAAAAAAGTTAGTGCTTGTGGCCTTACACGCGTGATGGTAGTAATTGTGTATCGCAAGACTGTGGTAGTATTGCCTGCGTTCCGGCTTTCAGCTCCTCCCTTTCTTTCTATCCTTAGTCCATCTGTCTTTTCATCACGCCATGTATAAAATGAAATGAATGGAATATTAAATATAGGTCAGCTTGCGTATCTCAAGGTTTTTCTTAGAAAGGCAGTACACGTTTCATTGAAGAAAGCGTGTAGTGATGCAGTAGGCTTTTACTATCAACGTGAAACGTTACAATTTGCAGACGAAGTAGAAAACAAGGGGGATTTCGAGTACAGTCATTGTGACAGCACTGTTCTTTACCATTCTTCTTTCCTTTTATTAAATTTATTTGTTAGGCTTTACATTTACGTTTTAATTTATATATGTGGATTAGAATTTCTCACGACAAATCCTCCCCACTTAAAACAGACGTTATATGTCAGTCTATAATTCTATATACACATAGAGAAATTTATTATTATTCCTGGGGTTTAGGGTGATTCTCATCACACGGATGGCGGCTTAAAAAATCCGCTCCCAGATTTGTTTTTCCACTTATATACTCTATGCAAAACTCATATGGCTGGAGCAGTAATGACCAACGGAGTAATCTAGAATTTTCATGTCTAGCCTGTGCTAGAAACGACAAAGGTTTGTGATCCGTTTGCAACTTAAATGCCTTACCATACAGATAAATATTGAATTTCTTTATCGCCCATATTACTGCAAGACATTCTTTTTCGCTAGTTGAGTAATTGGTTTCAGCTTTATTCAACTTTCTGCTAGCATATGCCACTGGGCTTAATTCCCCATCCAATGTATCTGATCTCTGTAGCAGAGTTGCCCGTAACCCAATATTACTGGCATCCGTCCTTACTATGAATTCTTGACTTAAGTCAGGTAATTTCAAAATAGGTTTACTTGTGAGCTTTTCCTTCAATTCTTGGTAAGCCATTTCACATTGTGGTGTCCATGTAATTCGATCTGGATTTCCCTTACGTGTCAAATCAGTTAACGGTGCACATATGGAATTAAAGTTTTTGATATACTTTTGGTAGAAACCACATAATGAGACAAAGGATCTCACGTCTTTCTTGGTTTGTGGTCTCGGGGCTTTCTTTAGTTTCTCTAAATTCTTGGGGTCAGGGGTCATGTTTCCCTGATAAACTGTGTGTCCCAAGAATTCCAATTCTTTACATCCAACGCAACATTTGGTTGGTCGGGCTGTTAAATTCGCTTCCCTAAGTCGATTAAACAGCATGTTCAGAGAGTCAATGTGTTCCTCAAATGTTTCTGTTGCTATAAGGATATCATCCATGAAATTTGTGATACATGGATTATTCAGAGGGTCCAATAATTTTCTCATCATTCTAGAGAAGACACTAGGTGCATTCTTTAATCCAAATGGCAATCTATTAAACTCATAGTGTCCTTCTGAGGTACTAAAAGCTAGGTATGGTCTAACCTCAGGCTTTACTGGAATCTGATAGTATCCTTTACTCAGATCCACTTTTGAGAAATATTTAGCTTTATTTAGTCTGGCAAACAACTGATTTGTATCCGGCAATGGATCCACCTGTCCTTCTGTAATAGCATTCAGTCTCCGGTAATCTATACAGAGTCTATGTTCTCCAGAGGGTTTCCTTAAGAGTACAACACCGGAACTATACGAAGATTCACTGTGTGAAATAATTCCTTCCTTCAACAAATAGTCTATCTCTTCCTTCAAAGCTTTCTCCTTAGCAAAAGGAATCGAATATGGTTTCATACAGACAGGGGTGGGGTCTATCAGTTTCATATCATATTCCAATAAGTTTGTATGCCCTGGTCGGTCTGTTAACACCTCTGCATGAGTATCTAGAACCTGTTGTACTCTCTTCTTTTGCTCTTTCGTTAAGTGTGTACTGATTTTCACCTGTGCCGCTGTCTCACAGGGATGTAATGGATATTCAAATGATGAAAGTGGTTCCTTTTTCATCTCCATGGCGATGGACAAGGTCAACAAGTGTGTCTCTTCCTGATTTTCTCTTTCCAAATATTTCTTCAGGAGATTTACATGATAGATTTTTTCTTTCCCCTTCTTATCTATCTTATAATTGGTTCTAGACACCTTCTCTGGAACTGTATATGGACCTTGCCATCCAATTTGTAACTTATTCTGGCTACCGGGTAGAAGAAGCAGTACCTTCTCTCCCACAGCCAAATCTCTGTCTTTAGCTTTCCTGTTATAGTAAGCAGCATGTTTTTTCCTGGCTTATCTCAAATTTTCGTTGGCAAGTTTCCAGCCAGTTTTTAAACGAGTGGTCAGCTCATTCACATATTGGTATGAGGATGTAATGTTTTCCTCTGCCTTTTCATCAGTCCACGTTCTTAACAGCGTTACATATGGACCTTTAATTTTGTGGACCTATTTGTCCATGCACCGGTATGGTCTCTTCCACTTGAAGCGCTATAGTGATGATTTTTCTTCCCAGAAGTATCATGCACAAATCGACCACTACCAATTCTTTTCTTGGGGCTTTCTCCCCACTTAGAATTCTTGATGAGAGATTTCCTCTCTACATCTTCTTCCTCCAGTTTGTTTAAGTCCGATTGAGGGATTTTCGGCTTATCCTGGGGTAAGACATCTTTTTGCACTCGCTGCATAGTGGCCATTGTAAAACAGTTAAGTGAAGCTTGTCCGTGAAAAGGGGCTTCCCATTTCATTTGGTCCACTTTATCAAATTTATATTTCTTTTTATTGTCAGGCCTAATTTTGCCCCGTGGCATGTCCAGGTCCTGATCAATGTTCCCACTTGTGGGTGTTCCCTCATGTGCTATGCTACACCTCTCTACAAAATTCTCAATGTCCCATCTTGCCTTGGGCCAATAATAATTGTGAGCCACCTTTTGGATGATGGTACCTATTTTCTCATGGTCCCCATCTGGTTTCACATGTAGGCTCCTTATTAATTCTGCCCTATATCTTTTAGGAAGTACCAGCTGTCCCTGACCTTTGGATCTAGCTCCAGTCTTCCTATACATCAACTTGTTTTTCATGTAAAAATCTCCTTTGCCTGGAGTTGTATGACAAGTTGACAATTTCCTGAAACAAGGCTTGAGGGTCTTATCCCCAGCCTGTGCCTTCCTCAACTCTTCTGGAGTGGTATTTAACAGAATATCCTCCTCCTTTCTTGAGGTCGACCTGACCTGAAGGGTTGCCATAACTATAGGGTTCCTTCTGCAACGGTCAGTGTCATGATTGTTCATCTTACAATGTTTACACCACCTTTTTCCTTGGTTGAAAGATTTTCTTTCATCATATTTCCTTTCATCGAATTGTGGGGTTTTATTTTTATTGTCATACCGTGGCCTATCAAATTGGTGCTTACCTTTGTTTTGATCTCTAGGATCAAATTTATTAAAGTTCTGTGGTGCCCTAAAATTATCCACCTGTTTCTTTTTATTACCTGATACCTCTGCCTGAGCCGCTTGATACCTTTCTGCAACATTTAGCAACTCACCCAGCCTCTCTGCACATTGTTCCATGAGAAACTTTCTCAGGTCTGGAGCCATGGACTCTCTTAATTGTTCTATAAGGACCATTTCCTTAAGATCTTGGGTTTTCCCCAGAGAAGTCCATTTCTCCAAGTATGTCTCTAACCGTGCAGAGAACTGGTGATAGGTTTCACCTGACAGTAGTTTAGCATTCCTAAATTTTTTCCTATAAAATTCTGCGTTCTTTTCATATCTTAACAAAAGAGCCTGCTTTAACATGTCATAATTTTCCTGATCACCTCTGCTCATTTTGGCAAAAACTTCATAAGCTGCCCCACGAAGACCTTGAGATAACTTTAAGCTCCACCTTTCTCTCTCTAACCCATATGTGGTAGCTAATAGTTCATATCTATTTAGATAGCTCTCAATATCATCGTCTTTCTCAACAAAATGATCTAAATGAAAGTTCATAGCTGAGGTTGAGGCTCCCTGGCTAGCAGTGGCATCAGAGGCAAAGGGACTGGACCATTTTCAGGAGCATGGCCTTGAAACTCAAACTCCCTTAATCGTAACTCATGTTCCCTTTGTAATCTCTTCTCCTCCTTTTCTGCTTCCCTCTCTGCAGTCAATCTTCTTTCTTCTGCTTCCCTTTCTGCAGCTAATTTTTTCTCTTCTCTTTCTGCAGCTAATTTCTTCTCTTCTCTTTCTGCAGCTAATTTCTTCTCTTCTCTTTCTGCAGCTAATTTCTTTTCTTCTCTTTCTGCAGCCTGTCTTCTTTCCTCGGCTTCCAATGCTTTAGCCTCTTTGTCAGCCTCAATCTGCAACCTCTTAGCCTCTGTCTCAATCTGCAACCTCTTAATTTCTTTTTCAGCCTCTAACTTTCTTTCGGCCTTTTTTTTCTAATCTTCTTTCTTCCCGTTCAATATATTTGTCACATTCAGCAGTGACATAAGCAATCATAATTTGCCCGTCCATTCCTAACTCTTTCGCAGTCTGTACAGCAGCAGATCGAAATTTTGCCAAGTCGGCCATTGTCTAACATGCAATTGTAAACAATTCAATCTTTCAATAATTATCTAAAGACACTACAGGCACTGAGAGCTCAACCTTATTTATTTCCACCCAAGGATACTTTTTAATTCTTATATTTCCCAATATATATAATAGGAGAAAGTTCAATATCCCGGGAGCGAGACCCCAATATATGTGGTAAAGTGGGATGTTATAAATATTTATAGGGGACTTAGTGTACTGACTGAGATCAGCTGTGAAGGTATCTGTATCTAATAGGTGTAGTGTTTTGCAGATAACCTTACTTGCTACCACATTATACCTCAGTCAGAATTATTCTGGAATATTGTGATGACTACATTAAATGTCTAGGGTATGTATATGATGAAGTGTAAGTCACAACAACAACAGACAGATAAACAATTTAATTTATTCCACCACACTTGACAACACTGTGACACTCACACACATATAACATTCTATAAGAATATCTTAAATGAGTCACTGGTAAATTTTCAAATATCAATATGTATTAAGTACTTTCATTAATATATATGTGTCCTGATTCAAATACAAAGTGAACCAGGAATCACAATCAATTGTAATTACAATTTATATGTACAGAATTTATCAATATGAACCTTGTAGTGACATATTTTATTAATATTATCATATGTGTGTCAGTTGTGTAGTAGTAATATGAGGTAATACTGGTTTTGTTCTTTCAAGCTATGTTGTTATTTGTCATCATGACTTCACGTGTTTGTTTCTGTTGGAACTAGTATTGGAGATGTTCTCAGTTCCTGGCATTAAAACAATTAATTTCCCCTCTTATTTTTATACAATATCAGTTTAAGATGGGGTTACATAAAGTTGAGCTCCTCTGGCCACAGACTCTTATCTTTCGTGATGGCGGCAGGAGAAGACTCCTCTGCTCGATAGCCTCCCTGTGTTCTGGAGACACCTCACTGGTCACTATCTGGACCCAGGAGTATGCTGTCAGCCTCTAGGTTCAGCAAAGCTCAGACCAGGTGCTGCTCAATAACTTTAGGACCACGGTCCCTGAAACAAGAAGGTTGTACCTCCTACTTCATAACTAATTTATAATAACCTTCCAGACTGACCACAATACATAACAAACACTGAGTTCAGAGCGGTAGGCCAACTGTCAGCTTCATCTGAAATAATTTTCACCAGTATACTCCTCCCTAATGGTTACTACGCCTCTGCAATTCCAGCATTATTTCTTTCTAGTCAATAAGATAGGTGTCAGTGTACTGTTTGGCAATTCCATGTAGTTTTACTTTCCTCCGACACCTTCTGTTCAGGTTGGAGCACTATATAGGCTTTACCTCATGTTCGCTACTGAACCACACATATATACAGACATAAATTATCAATTTACATTCAATTTTCATTAAAAAGATATCAAATAGTTCAAGCTTACCACAATTCATGGAATAATACACAGTTACGTTGACTGGCAATGAATATAGCACAATTTCGATCTGCCGATGTCCCAGGCTTTTATTTAGAAAAATATGCACTGGCGCTCAACGCACTGGTTCCTTAGTAAGTTATTTGAAAATGTGGTGGTGACCTGACGCCTCTGATTGACTATATTGGCAGGTCTAACCAATCGAGCCATGTTTACACAGCTTTTCAAAAAAGTACTCCTACTCACGTTTCCCCTAACAACAAAGAAGTAGTATTTATAGTCCGACTAATCGTGTTTAGCCTTACATTTACTTTCCGCCAATCAAATAGGAGGTAACATGTCAGCCTATTTCCCGTACAATGGTGGTGTCAAAATCTGCCACTGAGCGATTCTGATTTTGGTGTTGTCTGACATCCCTCACTATTTCTTTTGGCTATAATTTGTTAATTCCTAGACTATTTGCGTAACGTTTAACATATTCTTTGTCAGCAAGTCCCAAGGAACCCAAATATATAAATTTTATGGGGCTAAGGGGCTGCGTTCAAAATATGCATTTTCTTCTACCTCCTGTTCACTTCGAATACGATGTGTTGTCTGGGTACTGTAATGTTTTCAAACGTAAACCAGTATAATGTCATGTTTCCTAATAAGCGTTTTTCAGGTTTTAAAAACCTAACTCGTCTGGGTAGTGTTTTTTATCACTGTCGATTTGAAAAAAGTTAGTGCTTGTGGCCTTACACGCGTGATGGTAGTAATTGTGTATCTCAAGACTGTGGTAGTATTGCCTGCGTTCCGGCTTTCAGCCCCTCCCTTTCTTTCTATCCTTAGTCCATCTGTCTTTTCATCACGCCGTGTATAAAATGAAATGAATGGAATATTAAATATAGGTCAGCTTGCGTATCTCAAGGTTTTTCTTAGAAAGGCAGTACACGTTTCATTGAAGAAAGCGTGTAGTGATGCAGTAGGCTTTTACTATCAACGTGAAACGTTACAATTTGCAGACGAAGTAGAAAACAAGGGGGATTTCGAGTACAGTCATTGTGACAGCACTGTTCTTTACCATTCTTCTTTCCTTTTATTAAATTTATTTGTTAGGCTTTACATTTACGTTTTAATTTATATATGTGGATTAGAATTTCTCACGACAGTCTACAATCAAAAGATTCCAGAAACGTGAACCTTGTCTACAATCAAAAGATTCCAGAAACGTGAACCTTGTCTACAATCAAAAGATTCCAGAGACATAAACCTTGTCTACAATCAACAACAAAAAAAGATTCCAGAAACATAAACCTTGTCTACAAGCAAAAGGAATTAGATTCTGGGACTGTGAGAAATTCTAACAGTAAACTAAGATTCCAGAATTCGAGGAAGTAAATTCATGCCGCAGAGGCTTAACTCAAGGACTGCACCAGTTAACTATAATTTAGTTAAATTAATTAGTATGTACCAATAATTCCCTTTTGTGAGATATTATATGTTTCTTTGTTCACAGTAAATAATACGTAATGGTGGGACAAGAAGGTATTAGTAAATAGGGTTGTTGACTAAAATAAGGAGAGTAAGGGCTTTATTTTAGAAAATGGCGGAAGAACAAAGACTGAATCCTAATACGGTGGCTTTGTTACATTTTACGAATGCCCTGGAAAGGTGGAGTATCGAAAACAGGCTGATTAGTTTATGACAAAGCATCGAGACCTATAGAGCAGAAGCGGGAAGTTGTAAAAAGTGGATCGCAAAAATAGAGCGATATGCTTACTCCATAGGGGCAACCGAAGAAGAAAAGAAAAGATTGGCATTTTTAACTAGTGATGATTTAGTGAATGATTATTTGAGGAGAAGGTTTGAGGAGGAACCTCAGGAGACGTGGGAGGAGCTGAAGAGGGGATTATTAAACAGTTACGGGGAGTCGGTAGACCAACATTATCTATGGGGACTGCTTAGGCGAGTAAAGTAGGAGACGGGAGAATCAGTCCAGTTGTTCAGTGATAGATTGAAAAATCTGGCAGAAGAGGTTTTTAGAGAACAGGATATACGGAGTCCGGATATTGAGGGTCAGTTGGTTGGAATGTTTATCGATGCATTACACAAGAACTCCGCCTATGCCGGTCCCAAGCCCGGATGAAAAAGGAGGAGGGCGGCCTGCATGGAGGCCGTAAGGAGGCAGCCCCTCCATCATGCAAAGGCACAACAGGCCAATCACCTGTTTGCTTTAAATCACGATTACGAGCAATACAAGAGAGAAAACTGGACTGATTCTAAAGGCGACGAACTGGAACGGACTACGGACTACGACTTATGGAACATGGAACACAAGAAGTATAAATGGGAAGGAAGAGGAGCTGGTGGAAGAGATGAGGAAAACAAAACTAGAAATCCTGGCTATAACGGAAACAAAGAAAAAAGGACAAGGAGTCATGGATCTCGATGGCAACACGCTGCTCTACAGTGGTGTACCCATATCTGAAAGAGCTAAAGGGGGCGTGGGTTGCATTGTGGCCCAAAATCAAAAAGATAGTATCAAGGGATGGAACTTTGTCTCGGAGCGCATTATGGTTGTAAAACTAAAAGAAGAAGAAACCATGGTCAACCTGGTCATAGTGTATGGGCCAAATGAGGATGACAGAGCAGAGGTCAAGGAGGAATTCTTCGAGCTGCTTCAAAGGACAGTGGATGACTGCCTAGATGAAGTTATCATGCTCGGAGATTTTAATGCCAGAGTTGGAAATGACCATGCTAGATGGGGTGGAGTTATCGGAAGATATGGAGAAGATACTCTCAATGACAATGGAAAGCGACTCCTTATATTCTACAGTGAGCAGAATCTGATCATTACAAACACAAAGTTCCCCCATAAGCGCATACATGCATACACTAGATGTGAACCAACAAAGAATGAGAAGTCAGTGATCGACTATGCCATTGTTCGGAGAAGCTCATTCAAATATGTCCGAGATGCTAGAGTCTGGAGGGGACCAGAGATTGGAAGTGATTACTACCTGCTAACAATCAAAAGAACAACTGAAAGAGTTGCTCAGCCTAGGAACTGCCCAACATCACGCAAGAAACCAAGTAAACGAGCGGGAGAAATGAGCATTAGGATCTACAAGCTGAGAGAGCCAGAAATTAAGACCAGATATCAGGGGCTAATTGCTGCAGCGGTGAGCAACACAGAAGAACGACCTGATGACGTGGAAACCCTCTGGATTAAATTCAAGGATATCATAAAGACAGCTGCTGCAGAAGCATGCGGTGAAGTCCGACTTGGGAACAAGAGAAAGAGGACACCTTGGTGGACAGAGGAAGTCAAAGAGAAAATAAGAAAGAAGAAAATGGCATGGAAACAATACTTAAGAGCTAAAAACACAACAGGACAAATGGAAAAATATAGAGAATATGTGACACTCAGAACAGAAGCAAAGAACAAAGTGCTAGCAGCAAAACAGAAGTCCTGGGAAGAATTTGGAGAAAAGCTAGAAAAAGATGCACAATAAAACCAGGAATTGTTCTATAAGACCCTAAAGAACATGAGGAAGGAAAAACAATGCCCTCTCAAATTTATAAAGGACAAGCAAGGCAAATTGCTTACAGCCCCGAAGGAAGTAATGGAAAGATGGAAAGAATATTTCTCAGAACTCCTGGATGGTGAGCATGGTGAAGCATCAGAAATGATAACCACTAACACAGAAGAGAAAACCAATGATGGTGAAGGTGACATAAAGATGGAAGAACTGAAGGCAGCACTGGAGAAAATCAAGATGGGCAAAGCAGCATGGCACGATGGTATAACACCAGAAATGGTTAAGTTCATGGGAGCATCAGGCGACCTGTTACTCTTAAGGGTTTTACAGGCAGCGTGGTACAACAAGACCATACCAAAGGATTGTGAGATTGCCATCATAACACCAATTTTCAAAAAGGGTGACAATCGACAGTGTGGAAACCATAGAGGCATATTCCTTCTCGGTGTCCCTGGTAAAATCTACTCTAGAATCCTAGAGCAGAGACTCCGACGCCTAGCTGAGCCACAATTGGATGAGGTCCAGTGCGGATTCCGAGCAAACCGAAGTACGCAAGACCTAATCTTCACACTCAGACAGCTGAGTGAAAAGGCCCTTGAGTATAGGAGTGAGATCCATCTTTGTTTCATAGATCTGGAAAAGGCGTTTGACAGGGTCCCCTGGAGCAAACTTTGGGACTGTTTGGCAAGGAAGAATATTCCAGCACCTCTGATTCATGCTATACAGAGCTTTTACAAGTCTTGCAGAAATTATGTGAGGACAGCAAACCATAAGTCAGAAGAGTTCAGGACCACCACTGGTGTAAGACAAGGTGATATCCTATCACCTTACCTCTTCATACTCCTTATGGACGATGTCATCAAGGCATGTAAGGAGAGAAGAAGAAAGTATTCAGTGGGGTACTGGAAGATGAGACAGGTCTATATTTCAGAGCTGGCATTTGCTGATGATGTTGCCCTGATTGCTAAATCAGAGGCACATCTCCAATCCAACCTGCGAGTCATGGGCAATAACTACAACCCATAAAAGCCAGATCCAAACCTCAGAAATGAGGTACCTGAGGAAGGTGGTTGAAGTAACAAGAAGAGACATGGTACGCAACCAGACGATACGCCAAGGCCTTAAATCCTACCAGAGGAAAAACGATGTTATTTGTGTAATGCCAAGGGACATTTAGCAGCTGTGTGTAAGAAGCGAAGAATGGAGAGTCATACCGGACGAAGAAATGAGTTTAGGGAAGACAGAAATCATAGGGATGTAATTGAGAGAAAGATTTCTGGGGGGTTCAGACAAGTCCCAAGAGGTATTGAGTACAGACGTGGAGGGGTGGTAGATGAAGAGTGCAACCACAGGTCTACATACAGAGGTAGAAATCCAGAATGGGACTTCAGGAGAGAAAATGTTCCGCCTAGAGTAGATAGATGGGGACCTGAAGAGAGGGGAAGATTAGATAGACGAAGAATGGGAGAATGTATCTCGAGAAGACCTCAGCAAAATCATCAAGAAAACTATGCTCCACCGAAAATCGAAGGACGATATAGAAATAAGGATATAGAAATAAGGAAGAACTGGAACTGATAGATTTAATACTCGAAGACGATGGATACAAGGCAGAGTGTGCAACGTTTCGGAGGCACCTAGACACTGGGAACCCTTAAGTAAGAGACGCAAAAGAATAGCGGTACGAAATTTTCTTCAAGAGATAAAGGGTGGAAGTTTTTTCGAAATAAATGATTTAAATGTTAAGACAGAAAATGGACACTGTGTCAAGATACAAGTGTATAAAACGGAAGGAACTACCAACAGTAAGATTAAAAATGGAGCGGAGATCAATTTTACAAGAAAGAGACCAAAGTTGAACTTGAAGAGAAAACTTGATGCTAATAAGATTAAAGTAGAAAAGAAAATAAACACTGTTGCAACGCAGACAGAAGGGACGGACTTAGTGTCTGAACTTATTAATAAACAGAATAACAAAAGATGTAAACATAACGCAGAGAAAAGAACCAAACCAAGGAGAGCCACACTTGTGACGACGCCGGATATTAGTAATGAAGAAAAGAATCCAGAAGGCGATTCGATGATGGAAAACCCTTTTAGTGACCTAAATACTAGAGTAAGAATGGAAACTGGCAGGAACAATGTAAAAACAAATTCAGAAATAGAAAAGAGAAAAGAAAATAGAGAGCACCAGAATAGCGATAGGGAGATTGATGGAAGAAGATGTAAATCAATTACGATGAGGTATACGGAACAGTCAGAAGATGAGAGCGGGAAAAAGAGAAGAGAGCGCAGAGAATGAACGGTGGAGTGGAGGAGATGAAGAAAATCGTCAAAGTGGCTAAGCCAAGCATAGAGGAGATGAAGAAAGCAATAAAAGACGAAATGAGGGGAGCTAAACCCGACACCGTAGTACTAAAGTATGTACAGAGATTTCTGGACAGAAAGTTTGATACAGACTTATCGGGAAGAAAAGAAGAAATTCGCAGGCTTCTAAGGAGTGTGATGGAGGAGCTTGATTACTGGGGAATCAAACTAGTGGAAAGAGACGTGTTCTCCGATTCGGCGTCAAGTTATTCGGACAGTGTAGCGTCAGATGAAGAAGATAAGTAGGGATTCACAGAGGATGAGGTCACGGAAGAAAATGTCAGATGTAGAAATGAAGAGAGTCGCCTGAGGGAGGTAGGGCGTACGGAGAGGTGTGAAATGGTAGAAAAATTAAGAAAAGGAGTGGGAGAAGAGGTGAATGACACGAGTAAGAAATTGATTAAAGTGGATGAACCAAATATAGAGGAGTTGAAAAAGTTGATAGAAGCCATCATAAAACGGCCTGATTTTAACTTCTCAAGAACTATGGTATGGAGGTTGCTGGAAGGAAGGTATCATACGCACTTTTCAGGAACAAGAGATGAAATAGACATAGTTCTGACGAAAATGATAGATGACAAAAACAAAGAGAGACGACAGAGAAGAATAGAGCAAGCAAATCGTGATCGAAGTCAGAAAAGAAATAAAGGAAGAAGCAATTATAGAAATTGCTAAACAGATTTCGGGAGGAAAGACATAGGGACAATTAGGTCACTATAGAGAAAATAGTGGAATTTATGAGTAAGTGAAGTATAGAGGCTGTGAGGATGAAAATATTGGAAATAATGAATAGTTAAGCTAGGTTTAAGGTCATGAAAAATGACGAAGAGATTATATGAGACGAAGAAGTAGCCATAAGAGATGGTGAAATAAAAGGGAGTTAATTAAGGGTTAAGATGGTGAGAAAAGCAAGGCCATGGGGAATTGATGAGAAACCGAGGGTACGGTAAAATTGTGAGAGATAGTTCCAGAGAGGGAACGAGATTAAGAGGTAGTGTGGAACACAGAGATGTTGCGGCGATTGCTGAAGTCTTGTGGAGATTGTGAGGAGATAGGCTTCTCCGAAACTTAGAGGGTAAGGTAAAAATGTGAGAGATAGTTCCAGAGAGGGAACGAGATTAAGAGGTAGTGTGGAACACAGAGATGTTGCGGCGATTGTTGAAGTCTTGTGGAGACTTGTGAGGAGATAGGCTTCTCCGAAACCCAGAGGGTAAGGTAAAATTGTAAGAGATAGTTCCAGAGAGGGAACGAGATTAAGAGGTAGTGTGGAACACAGAGATGTTGCGGCGATTTCTAAAGTCTTGTGGAGATTGTGAGGAGATAGGCTTCTCCGAAACCTAGAGGGTAAGGTAAAATTGTGAGAGATAGTTCCAGAGAGGGAACGAGATTAATAGGTAGTATGGAACACAGAGATGTTGCGGCGATTGCTGAAGTCTTGTGGAGACTTGGGAGGAGATAGGCTTATCCGAAACCTAGAGGGCAAGGTAAAATTGTGAAAGATAGTTCCAGAGAGGGAACGAGATTAAGAGGTAGTGTGGAACTCAGAGATGTTGCGGCGATTGCTGAAGTCTTGTGGAGACTTGTGAGGAGATAGGCTTCTCCGAAACCTAGAGGGTAAAGTAAAAATGTGAGAGATAGTTCCAGAGAGGGAACGAGATTGAGAGGTAGTGTGGAACACAGAGATGTTGCGGCGATTGCTGAAATCTTGTGGAGACTTGTGAGGAGATAGGCTTCTCCGAAACCTAGAGGGTAAGGTAAAATTGTGAGAGATAGTTCCAGAGAGGGAAGGAGATTAAGAGGTAGTGTGGAACACAGAGATGTTGCGGTGATTGCTGAAGACTTGTGGAGACTTGTGAGGAGATAGGCTTCTCCGAAACCCAGAGGGTAAGGTAAAATTGTGAGAGATAGTTCCAGAGAGGGAACGAGATTAAGAGGTAGTGTGGAACACAGAGATGTTGCGGCGATTGTTGAAGTCTTGTGGAGACTTGTGAGGAGATAGGCTTCTCCGAAACCCAGAGGGTAAGGTAAAATTGTGAGAGATAGTTCCAGAGAGGGAACGAGATTAAGAGGTAGTGTGGAACACAGAGATGTTGCGGCGATTGCTAAAGTCTTGTGGAGATTGTGAGGAGATAGGCTTCTCCGAAACCTAGAGGGTAAGGTAAAATTGTGAGAGATAGTTCCAGAGAGGGAACGAGATTAATAGGTAGTATGGAACACAGAGATGTTGCGGCGATTGCTGAAGTCTTGTGGAGACTTGGGAGGAGATAGGCTTATCCGAAACCTAGAGGGCAAGGTAAAATTGTGAAAGATAGTTCCAGAGAGGGAACGAGATTAAGAGGTAGTGTGGAACTCAGAGATGTTGCGGCGATTGCTGAAGTCTTGTGGAGACTTGTGAGGAGATAGGCTTCTCCGAAACCTAGAGGGTAAAGTAAAAATGTGAGAGATAGTTCCAGAGAGGGAACGAGATTGAGAGGTAGTGTGGAACACAGAGATGTTGCGGCGATTGCTGAAATCTTGTGGAGACTTGTGAGGAGATAGGCTTCTCCGAAACCTAGAGGGTAAGGTAAAATTGTGAGAGATAGTTCCAGAGAGGGAAGGAGATTAAGAGGTAGTGTGGAACACAGAGATGTTGCGGTGATTGCTGAAGACTTGTGGAGACTTGTGAGGAGATAGGCTTCTCCGAAACCCAGAGGGTAAGGTAAAATTGTGAAAGATAGTTCCAGAGAGGGAACGAGATTAAGAGGTAGTGTGGAACTCAGAGATGTTGCGGCGATTGCTGAAGTCTTGTGGAGACTTGTGAGGAGATAGGCTTCTCCGAAACCTAGAGGGTAAAGTAAAAATGTGAGAGATAGTTCCAGAGAGGGAACGAGATTGAGAGGTAGTGTGGAACACAGAGATGTTGCGGTGATTGCTGAAGACTTGTGGAGACTTGTGAGGAGATAGGCTTCTCCGAAACCTAGAGGGTAAGGTAAAATTGTGAGAGATAGTTCCAGAGAGGGAAGGAGATTAAGAGGTAGTGTGGAACACAGAGATGTTGCGGTGATTGCTGAAGACTTGTGGAGACTTGTGAGGAGATAGGTGTAAAGGGCAATTTTTACTATCTTGCAATATAATACATTTATATACTTATTATGTTCGCAAATATTTGGTAATCAAAGTATTTCCTTTTTAAGTGCTTAAGGAGAAGTCATTTTTGAGTTACTTCCCTTGAAAGTAGTTCCGTCATCTTCGATCGGACTCCGCGGACGAGTCTAGGCCTACTGCGATTTATTCTTTGGCTGGGTAGGAATAGATTGTTCTTGCTTCAGTATATCTATGGCCTGAATTTATACGTAGTGTTTGTATGAGTAGGACGAGTCTGTCTTATATATGGATATCTTTACATTTCTAAGTCGAACTATGTTGGTTGTGGCTAGAAAAGGTCAAAGGCTATGCAGCGGAAGTATCGCTAGCAAGGGGTGTGATTCATGGCTGTCATCCTGTCTGGATGTAGAATTTTGTGGTAGCCGGCCTATCGCCGAAAAAGTGATCTATATGTGGATGGGGAAAAGTGATAGTCATTTAGACATGTTGTATGTACTTTACCCCAGTGTTTATTCTCTTTTGCCAAGGAATGGCAAAGTTATATTTCGCATAGAAAGGTAAAACCACAATTTATTATGAACTTGGGCTTCGCCATCGTTGTTGATAAACAGATGCACAGTGGTACTTTTGAAAAGAATATTTATTCAAAGGAAGACGACATTCCTATGTATCAGCACTAGATTATATGATATTATTCAATTACTTCTATGATAGAAGTCATGAAGAAATGAGGACATTTAACGAATGACCAATTTTGGTCTGGGTCCTATAGTGAGTGAAACTCACGAGAGAAGAACAGCCATGTTGAAATTCATATACTTTGTATTTATCGAGTGAGAAAAAGGGATGCCTGTACTATCGCTCGATGAACCAAGAGATCACTGCTACATGTGAGAACCCATGTCTGGGATTCCTATATCTTTATGGAAAATATATATATTGAACTTTACGTGAAGGGATATTCACTAGACGAGGTTAGGTCTAGGAGCCTTCCTATATATTGGTTATGGTCTGACGTGCCCAGTCAGTAAAGCCAGATGATTTACATGATGGAACTCTGAATGCTTATTTACGAATGCTCCATTATGATATTTGCCAAGCATGAATGCTAACTTAAGATGATATTCCTGTGATCAACATTATGCTGTCTATGTCGACATTTGTTCCTGTAACCATACACGTACTGTCCAAGTGTGCGTCCCATTAAATGTTATAAAAAGACCACCGTAGTTCCAGTACTTCTTGAATTCGAACAGTGTGAGTATGAGTGATGTACTACCAACCTGTCAACTCTATCGAATCATTCTACCATTCGCGTTCTGACATTCACATACACACTCATTGTTTACACTCACATTCTTGTCGGAGCCTCATCACGTTCCAGGACAAGATGACCTGTATGACCAAAACTGTGCTGGGTTTAATGAGTTGACAATCGTTACACTTTACTACACCAGTCCCAACATCTACATTTATCAACTGGTGGACATTCACGTCATTTAACAAATAAAGCGTGATTCAACAACTAGTAGCCAGTATGAGTAAACAACTAAACAGAGTTTAACAACTGGTGTGCCAGCTTCCTGGGTCAACCTGCACAGTGACCATATTGAGAAGTAAACTACTGAGACCAGACGTTCCTTGGGGTCTGTTACGACACACAAATACATCAGCAGTACAACTCTACAGTGATGTCAGCGTGACCTGTCCTGTCGAGAGTATGCGGTAACTAGGTCAGCGTTTGTTGACATTTGGTTCGTTGGACATTTGCCATACAACTGACAGTGTTACACAGCAAGCTTGGTTGAAACATAGAACATTACACATCAGGACTGGAGAATATTTGACAGTGTTTGCGAAAGGAAATGTTATTGAACTGAGAAGTCCTACATCGATTGTTATCATTCACATCAACGATGGAGCTTCTATTTCTGTGTTGAATTTAAAATAATTAGACCAGAAGTATTTGTTTAATAAAGTACCACAGTACTGTACTATTAGGCAGTGTAACTGAGCCTTCTTTACAACACATTCTTTCTGCAACACTCTATTTACATCATATTGCCATACTATTTATGCAATTATGTATTTATGTTTAAATATTTATATGTGATATTTGTTTGTATCCAGCGGGTTGTTGTTTTGGTTGGGCGGTGTCACACAGCAGAGTATCCCACGTAATAGAGGGTCTGATGTGTGCGTTTCTATAGGTGCAATTTTCTTGATTGAAAATTTGCTGCGACAGCTGTTGCTATTAGTGTTAGCTGTGAAGACTGTACTCATTGTTGTTTTTGTAATATTCCTCTGTTCTTTAGTTTGTTTTGATTTGTTTGTAATTTGTTGGTCTACCCTATTCTATCTTTCAGTTCTATTCTCAATTTATATTTATATACTGTGGCGTTATTTGTATTTGTTATCCTCTTGCGGTTTATCTTTTATTGTTTTTCCCATTTGATTTATTTCATCTCCGCAAATGTTTTCATGTTCTCCTGTATAACTGTTTTGTTTTGTGCCTGATCGACATACACTATTTAAAATATAGTTGATCATATAAATTGATGTACAAGAATCAACTGATAGTTAATTGCTATTACTAAAGGTACACAGTTGATGATATAAAACACTATTTCTGGTGCACTGCACTTATATTATAGAGTGAACCAGCAACTTATAGCTGTTATTATATAAGGATTTATACAAGACCTTTGTAAGGCTTGTTTCCCACAGTGATTGGGATAGTTAAGTACTATTTTCCACAGGTTACAAAGTTATCATACAAGGTCTTTGATTAAGACTAAGAAAGTGAATTTATTTACTTTTGCAAATTACTGATCTTATTAGACAAGATGTCTACTTTAGATTATTTTATCACACAAGGCAAGATTCTTGATAAGACTGGTCAGCAATTAGAAGAATGGGCAGTTGCTCAATATGACAAAGCATTGGCTGCTGAAGAAAGAAAAGCATTGATTGAAGAAAAGAAATTAGCAGCTGAGGAGAAAAAATTAGAAGCTGAGGAAAGAAAATTACAAAGAGACTATGAACAAAAGAAATTGCAGATACAGACTGATGAAAAAAGATTCCAGATGGAAATGGAAAAAGAGAAAAGAAAGGATGAAGCTGCTGCAGAAGAGAGAAAATTACAAGCTGAAGCTCAAGAGAAAAAAGCAATAAGAGAACATGAACACCAAAAAGAACTTTTAGCATTTGAGTTAGAAAAGTTAAAGTTAACAAACATAAGTGATGGTAATCAAGCATCTGGTGGTAATGGTAAACCCTTTACTTACAAGGTCAAGGTACCAGCGTTCAACCCTTCCAGTGATGACATAACATTCTGGCTAAATAGATTTGAACGCTCGTGTCGAGCACATAATGTGGACAAATCACAATATGCTAACCAGTTATCAGAAAATCTGAAAGGTGATTCTCTGACTAGTTTAAGTTTGGTTGAAGAGGCTGACAAAGATAACTATGATGTTATTAGGGCAGCCTTATTAAAGAAGTATCAGTTGTCTGAAGAGGGTTATCGGAAGTTGTTTAAGACAATGGTGCCTGAGGCAGGTGTAGAATTCTCAGAATTCATTGCAAGGACACGTCTTACATTTGATCGTTGGATTGAGCTATCCAAAACAGAAAAGACTTATGAAGCCCTTATGGACTTGATACTCAGAGACAAGATTATGTCAAGTATAAATAAACCTTTCCTCGAATTCTTACATGAGCGTAAACCTAAGTCTCTAAAAGAAATGGAACAGTATTGTACCCAATACGTCACTGCACATCCGGACGTAGCTATTAGCAACAATAAGGTTAAAGAAGGTATGCCAGTTGCTTCTGCAACACCATACAACCCTAATCACTCTCACAAATTCCAAGGACCTCAAAATAAGTTTAATAAAAAAGGTAACTATTACAGTTATCAGAACCAAGGTAACCAATCATTTCAGGGTTCTTCTTCGAATACCTGGAGAAGAGCTGACAGCCCTCGATTCAGGGGTGGTCATAATTACAGGAACTTTCGCAAAGGAAGTCATTCTAGAAACTATCCAAGTTTTCCTTCATGGAGACAACAAGATCATAATTACAGAGATACTCATTATAATGAATATGATGATAGTAACCAAAGGAGCTATGATTCAAACCCGAGTAGAGGTTATAATAGTGGAAACAATGATAAGTACAGAGGCAATAATAACAGAGGTAGAGCACAATTCAAAAAACATAAAGCTCATTACCAGGCGAACTCTGCACAGCAAGAGTCCCACGAAGCCTATAAACAAAATAAAGATAATGATGACTCTAATAATATGGCATGTGCCGCTTTTGATTTTGGGAGAGCATCTCAGTGCCCCCAATGCAAAACATTATTTGAGCCAACCACAGTGTCTACTTTAAGCTGTGGGCATCCTCTTCCCGCTCTTCCTGCGTCAATCGCGCATGATGGGAGAGGTTCTCTTGTCTTACACAAAGGTTTAGTAAATGACAATCCAGTCTCAGTACTTTTTGATTCTGGATGCACAACTATTGGGGTTAGGCAGTCACTCATAGATCCTTCTCATTCTACAGGCAAAGTAGTCAAATGCGTAACATTTGGCGGCACCATAGAGAAATACTCTACCGCTATCATTAGGATTGCTACTCCTTTCTTCACAGGAGATGTACACGCATGTCTTTTGCCGAATCCGATCGCTGATCTTATCATCGGTCGCATTCACGGAGTCAAAGAATGCACTCCGGAGCAAATTTCCGTTTGGGAAAATCAAAATATGCAATCTGCTAATGCGGTAGTCACTAGAGCTCAAGCTCTCAATATGCCTGAAACTTCATCTGTTGAAGATAATGAAGTGCATAACCAAGATGATCCCTTGGTAATTTCTCGTGACTCGTTTATAAAACAACAAGAAGAAGATCCGACTCTTAAGAAATTCTTCACTCTTGTAACGAAAGGTGATCCGAATAAAGATTCAAATTGTAAATCTTGGATTACAATGAAGAATGGCGTACTTGTACGTATGGTGCAAGACTCCACTAAGTCAAGTCATTCTCAGATTCTTGTACCCAAGAATTTGAGAGTTAAGATCTTACAACATGCACACGACTCTCAGTGTGCTGGTCACATGGGTTTTTCCCGTACAAAGTCAAGAGTTCTTGCGGCTTTCTTTTGGCCTTTTGTGAACAAGGACATACGGATCTATTGTCGATCCTGTAAAGTATGTCAAGAAGTCAAATCCAAAGGTCCTCGTCATGCTGCGCCTATTCAGGCTGCAGATATTCCTATTCGTCCATTCCAGAAAATGGCGATAGACATCATTGGTCCATTCAAGATCAAATCTGCTAGAGGACATCAGTTTATCTTAACGTGTGTAGACATGTGCACACGTTGGCCAGAGGCTATCCCTCTAAAGAGCATTACTACCGCTGACATTGCAGATGCTCTTTGGCTTATATTTTCTCGGCTGGGATTCCCCGGAGAAATATTATCAGATCATGGCACCCAACTGATATCGGATACCATGTCTCAAGTAATGTCTACTCTACAGATAGAGAGATCTTTGAGTAGCATCTATCATCCTATGTCCAATGGGATGGTCGAGCGACTAAATAGAACACTTAAGAACTTATTAGGGAAGATAACTGAGGATCATCCTCAAGATTGGGATAGGGTTTTACCCGCGGCCCTCTTCGCGTATAGAGAGGTCCCCAATGAACATACAGGGTTTTCTCCCTTTGAACTTGTCTTTGGCGCGCGACCGCGCGGCCCAATGTCTTTGCTGCATGATCTTATAACAGCTGACAATATTGACGATGACACAAAATCTTCTTACGAGTATGTCATCGCGCTGAGACAGAAGATTATCGAAGCATGCAAATTGGCAACGTCCTCTTCTGAATTTGCTAAGCAGAAGGCAAGACAATTTGCTAATAAGAAGAGAACTTTACGACAACTTTGTCCTGGTGACAAAGCATTTGTTTTGCTACCTTGTCGTGAAAATAGACTCCTTATTAGTTGGAAAGGTCCGTACGATATAATATCGAAAATTTCAGATGTTGACTACATCGTCGATATCAACGGGAAGCATAAAACCTTCCACATCAATATGCTTACGGAGTTCCATGAACGTCCTGACTATCTACAGCCTATTTTCCAGGCAACGGACGATTCTCATGTCAAACATGGTCATTACTCATCACTGTCTGTAATACAGGATGAGGAAACAAGTTTTTCGGATGTTAATCTTCCGCTTCCAATGATCCCACTTCATTCTAGTGAATCATGGAAAGACGTTACTGTTTCTCCTGATTTGTCTCTAGGAGAACGGCGACAAGTTTCGTCTATGTTACAAACATTTCAGGATGTCCTCACTGACATCCCTGGACAAACTCATGTCATTGAGCATGACATTGTTCTAACTGAACATACTCCAATTAGGGTTAGACCTTATCCTATCCCTATACATTTCCAAACACAGGTTGAAAAGGAGTTGGATGAAATGATAGATTTACAAATAATCGAACCATCCACTTCTGCATATTCTTCGCCGATGGTTATTGTTCGAAAAAAAGACAATAACATACGTCTTTGCGTTGACTATCGCAAATTGAATCAAGTTACGAAGTTCGATGCTGAACCTATGCCTTTACTAGAAGAGTTACTTACTCGTCTTTCTAAATCGCATTTTTTCACTAAACTTGATTTGTCTAAAGGATATTGGCAAGTTCCATTATCCGAACGCGCCAAACCTCTTACCGCTTTCTCTACTCCCAGAGGCCTTTTCCAATGGAATTTTATGCCTTTCGGCCTTATGAACGCACCAGCTACATTTGTACGCATGATGCGTCGAATCCTATCGTATCGGTCAGATGTCATTGCTTATCTAGACGACATCTGTCTTTTCAGCGATACTTGGGAAGATCACTATTCAGGGTTAGTTGAATTATTATCAACTCTGCGTGAGTATAACCTGACAGCAAAACCATCTAAAGCTTGTATTGGCTTTAGCGAAATTGCTTTCTTAGGCCATCGAGTAGGTCACGGTTTCTTGAAGACAGAAGACCATAATATCACTAAGATACTTAACATCTCTATCCCTAGGACTAAAAAGCAAGTGCGAAGTCTTTTAGGTCTCATACAATTTTATGGACGTTTCATTCCGAATCTGTCCTCTATCATGGCACCTCTCTCTACACTATTAAAGAAAGGGTCGCCTAACATGGTTCACTGGTCTCATGAATGCCAATCTTCACTAGAGAAGATCAAAACTATGTTTTCATCACCACCTATTTTAGTGTTACCTACAACAGATAAGACATTCGTTCTTCGTAGTGACGCTTCATCCACTGGGATTGGAGCGGCACTAATGCAAGAGTACTCTGGAACTCTGCATCCTGTAATGTATATATCCAGAAAACTTAATGCTGCAGAAAGGAATTACTCGGTTTTAGACCGTGAATTATTGGCAATGGTTTGGTCAATTCTCAAACTCCAAAGATTCCTTCTGGGCGCGCATTTCGTGGTGGAAACTGACCAAAAAGCTCTTACGGCTATCCAAAGTAAGAACTTGAAGAGCTCGAGATCAACTCGATACGCAATCGCTCTTCAACCTTTTCATTTTTTTTCGGTACGAGCTATCCGTGGTTCAGAAAATGTGATGGCGGACATTCTGTCCAGATGCCCACATGATGCCACTTAACTGTTAAATATTGGATCTTTTTAATATGTATAACTTTACAACAGTTATTTTTTTGTTTCTTTACTAAGATACACATTTGTAATTTAATAATAGAATGATGGTATCGCTACTTAGCGGTTTATTGATGTTTATTCACCGCTGTTCTTTGATGATTGTTTCTTCATAAATCATAAATTTAAGATTATAGTGTGAATTTTTGGTATGCATTGTATAATTACCAGAATTGTATTATACGTACATCACACCTTCCTGGAAACATTTATTCGTAGAGAAACAATTTCTCTCAGATTTTGAGATATATTCTCACCGGTCATATTAGGAATTATAGTTATTCCTGATATTTGCATCTGCGCAGTATTCTTGCGTTTTGAGCCTATTGTATGGTGCTCCTAGATGTATTTAAAAAAAAAAAATTTTTTTTTTTTTTTTCCCGGGAGGTGTGGTAAGACTGTAAAGGGCAATTTTTACTATCTTGCAATATAATACATTTATATACTTATTATGTTCGCAAATATTTGGTAATCAAAGTATTTCCTTTTTAAGTGCTTAAGGAGAAGTCATTTTTGAGTTACTTCCCTTGAAAGTAGTTCCGTCATCTTCGATCGGACTCCGCGGACGAGTCTAGGCCTACTGCGATTTATTCTTTGGCTGGGTAGGAATAGATTGTTCTTGCTTCAGTATATCTATGGCCTGAATTTATACGTAGTGTTTGTATGAGTAGGACGAGTCTGTCTTATATATGGATATCTTTACATTTCTAAGTCGAACTATGTTGGTTGTGGCTAGAAAAGTCAAAGGCTATGCAGCGGAAGTATCGCTAGCAAGGGGTGTGATTCATGGCTGTCATCCTGTCTGGATGTAGAATTTTGTGTGTAGCCGGCCTATCGCCGAAAAAGTGATCTATAAGTGTGATGGGGAAAAGTGATAGTCATTTAGACATGTTGTATGTACTTTACCCCAGTGTTTATTCTCTTTTGCCAAGGAATGGCAAAGTTATATTTCGCATAGAAAGGTAAAACCACAATTTATTATGAACTTGGGCTTCGCCATCGTTGTTGATAAACAGATGCACAGTGGTACTTTTGAAAAGAATATTTATTCAAAGGAAGACGACATTCCTATGTATCAGCACTAGATTATATGATATTATTCAATTACTTCTATGATAGAAGTCATGAAGAAATGAGGACATTTAACGAATGACCAATTTTGGTCTGGGTCCTATAGTGAGTGAAACTCACGAGAGAAGAACAGCCATGTTGAAATTCATATACTTTGTATTTATCGAGTGAGAAAAAGGGATGCCTGTACTATCGCTCGATGAACCAAGAGATCACTGCTACATGTGAGAACCCATGTCTGGGATTCCTATATCTTTATGGAAAATATATATATTGAACTTTACGTGAAGGGATATTCACTAGACGAGGTTAGGTCTAGGAGCCTTCCTATATATTGGTTATGGTCTGACGTGCCCAGTCAGTAAAGCCAGATGATTTACATGATGGAACTCTGAATGCTTATTTACGAATGCTCCATTATGATATTTGCCAAGCATGAATGCTAACTTAAGATGATATTCCTGTGATCAACATTATGCTGTCTATGTCGACATTTGTTCCTGTAACCATACACGTACTGTCCAAGTGTGCGTCCCATTAAATGTTATAAAAAGACCACCGTAGATCCAGTACTTCTTGAATTCGAACAGTGTGAGTATGAGTGATGTACTACCAACCTGTCAACTCTATCGAATCATTCTACCATTCGCGTTCTGACATTCACATACACACTCATTGTTTACACTCACATTCTTGTCGGAGCCTCATCACGTTCCAGGACAAGATGACCTGTATGACCAAAACTGTGCTGGGTTTAATGAGTTGACAATCGTTACACTTTACTACACCAGTCCCAACATCTACATTTATCCACTGGTGGACACTCACGTCATTTAACAAATAAAGCGTGATTCAACAACTAGTAGCCAGTATGAGTAAACAACTACACAGAGTTTAACAATAGGGCACCACGTCCGATTTAAGGTAAAATTGTGAAGAAGTTCTGAGAGGTACGAGAACTAGTGTGCCGTATGAGTAAACAACTACACAGAGTTTAACAATAGGCTTCTCCGAAACCCAGAGGGTAAGGTAAAATTGTGAGAGATAGTTCCAGAGAGGGAACGAGATTAAGAGGTAGTGTGGAACACAGAGATGTTGCGGCGATTGCTAAAGTCTTGTGGAGATTGTGAGGAGATAGGCTTCTCCGAAACCTAGAGGGTAAGGTAAAATTGTGAGAGATAGTTCCAGAGAGGGAACGAGATTAATAGGTAGTATGGAACACAGAGATGTTGCGGCGATTGCTGAAGTCTTGTGGAGACTTGGGAGGAGATAGGCTTATCCGAAACCTAGAGGGCAAGGTAAAATTGTGAAAGATAGTTCCAGAGAGGGAACGAGATTAAGAGGTAGTGTGGAACTCAGAGATGTTGCGGCGATTGCTGAAGTCTTGTGGAGACTTGTGAGGAGATAGGCTTCTCCGAAACCTAGAGGGTAAAGTAAAAATGTGAGAGATAGTTCCAGAGAGGGAACGAGATTGAGAGGTAGTGTGGAAACAGAGATGTTGCGGCGATTGCTGAAATCTTGTGGAGACTTGTGAGGAGATAGGCTTCTCCGAAACCTAGAGGGTAAGGTAAAATTGTGAGAGATAGTTCCAGAGAGGGAAGGAGATTAAGAGGTAGTGTGGAACACAGAGATGTTGCGGTGATTGCTGAAGACTTGTGGAGACTTGTGAGGAGATAGGCTTCTCCGAAACCCAGAGGGTAAGGTAAAATTGTGAGAGATAGTTCCAGAGAGGGAACGAGATTAAGAGGTAGTGTGGAACACAGAGATGTTGCGGCGATTGCTGAAGTCTTGTGGAGACTTGTGAGGAGATAGGCTTCTCCGAAACCTAGAGGGTAAGGTAAAATTGTGAGAGGAGCATAGAGAACGAAATGAGATAGCAAGCAGGAGTAAGAAAGAAAGAAAAAAGTAAGAGAGAGAATCTTTGAGGGCTGCCTATAGCAGTTATAAGTATAAGATGGACGCGATAGCTAAATCTTGTATAGGAGCATAATAGGGTCCAAACGGACTTATGCGTGAGCTGAGTTGGGGAAAACGATAATGCACATACAGCAGAGCGAGGGGGAAAACATAGATGCAGTGGTAGAATGACAGGAGGGTGACTATAGAATTAAGGAGTAAGACGAGAGGAAATACTTGTAGAAGTTGTATTTAATAGTAGAAATACAAGTCGTTAGGAGAAACGAGTATAAGTTGAGGGGCTGAGCCGTGGTTGTGGGGAGAGACGAGTGTAGGGTAAGGCTGAGCTGTAGTTTAGTGTCAAATGTTGTATAATAAATTTAGAAGGTTAAGCATTGTTGTAATCATAAGTATGTTAAATTAATAATTAAGAAGTTAAACATGTTGTCACGCTTAAGTATTAGAAATTTTAAGGAATCTGTTCAGTATATTAGTTAGTTGAGTTAGGTGGAAGAAAGGGGCGTTTAGAGTCAGTGAGAGGAATGGCAATGATGAAGAGCGTTAGAGACGAGGGAAGGCTTAAAGGTGACTTGTATGTCAAACATTGGTTTTAAGACGAATGCCTATCCCAAGGATTTCGGGAGAGGAAGAACCCTACATATTGAATAATGGTCAAAGTGTGGGAAAGCCTAGGTCGGGCTCTGAAGCAAATTGAAACTTAAACTAGAACTGAATAAAGAACTGTTAACTTTTAAGAGACTGTGTCTTCGTTGTGTACCTCTATTGGGGTCGTGAATTGTGATTCATGGGTCCAACATATTGAGGTCGGAGAAATCATAACTCTTCTTTCCCCCACCACTGTCCACAAACATAACTTAACCACTATACGATCACACCGAACTACGGGCCAACAAGGGAAGCAGTTACATTAGGACAGACCAATGTAAAGTACGCGGTGACAGAAGGTGCTGGTACTGGTGCTATAAGGAAGAATTCTGATTTGATGACTGCATCAAAGGAAATACCGGGTGCTGTGACAATTATAACCAATTACACATTTAAGCTCACAGCAGGCAAAATAAGACAAATGTCAGGCCTTGCTGAGTTCTAAAGCTGTCCTCATTTTGCTGTCAGTTTTGGAAATCGCTCACTGAAGCGAATCGTGTAGGTTTTTAATAATGTGACTTATTAAGTCAGTTAAATAAAGAATTGCTCTTACTATTTTGTTGGGATTAAGAAGTTAATCTTATTGCTGCGGTAACTTGTAGTTCAGATGAGGCTATGCCCGGAGATGTCACCAGCATGATTTAAAACAAATTGCTACATAAATAATCAGCTGCAAGAGCAGATTACGTTCATTAGAGAGCACTACCTGCATGAGGGATACTGTGATAGTGCTCCCGTGCTCCATGAGGAGAGAAAGAGAGAAAGAAGGACGTAAGATGAATGGTTACTCATAGCCAAGGAAGAAAATGTGGACAACTGAAGATACTAGTTACTATTATGCCAGTTTTAAATGCCAGCAAACTTAAATTGTGTTTCCTCCTACTGGTAATCTAATTATCTGTGAGTTTAGTCCAATATTGATGTACTGACAAAGGCCATAATAGAAAGACACGCAGCGTGTCTAAGCATGCTCCTGAATACAGCCATGTTGAACAAACTGAATCATCATATCACGTGTAGATTCTGGTTGGTCATGTGGAGTTTGATGACCTGCTCCGTGGACGACCACGCGACAGAACTGACCAATTGTGGTGTAGATTCCTTTGAGATCATTTCCTACCTCCCAAACTTTCCTGAATGAGTTATTATATTGTTCCTGGTGTGACCAGGGCGTAGTCATGAGAGCGGCCTCTACCATGGGAGAGCTGATGAGACCATCATAATCTCCCGTGTATAGCAGTACTTTGTAATTGTTGAGCAGGTCTACCATCTTCGATTTGGTGCTCACCAATAGATCTGATTTAAAATTGTTTTTCAGTATATTATTCCTAACTGTGTAGTTTAAATCACAAACATGCAGTACTTCACGAATGATTTCCGCCCTCATTAATGTTTGAACAAGAGAGTGGGACGGTCGTTGCAAGGTTGCATAATTATCCCGAGTCATGGGCAGAGTAGGAGAAAAAGACTTTATGAATAATGTGACATACGTCTCTTTCTCAAGGTTTCCACCTTTCACCAGGTCACTAAGTTTCAAGACTTTCCGTTTACTCTTCACCAACTGTGAGCGAGCAATTACCCCCATTACGTAGTAATATTCACAAAATTCAGCGCTCTGAGTGAGCGGATCAAAATAAGGTCCTCCCACGTAAATGCCAGTTAGGGGTATACCCGATTTGTTCTCCAAGATTCGGGTGTGTATTCGGTGTGCAAACGCTGGAATGTATTTTCCGGCATATGATTGACCTCCAAGGTAGAGTTCGCGATGTAAATACTGGGGAAACATGAGATAAAACTGTTCAATAAATAAATACAGCTCTTCACTATACTCGTCTTGTGTAATCTTGAAGCTGTTGCTTTCAGAGTAACTGTAACCGGTGCCTACTGGATTGTCTATATATAGCATGGAGAAAGGCTCCGCCCATGAATTAGGTCGCTGCTCGTACACTACATTATCATTGTTCAAAGTCTTAGGTCTTATCGGTCCATTTTCATACAACAATCCGAACATTGAGGATACAGTTGGACCACCATTCAGCCACACCACAAGTGGTGCTTCCGTGTCATTTATGGAGGGAAAGAACCAGAAAAACAAATGGTTTCTCTGCTCTCTATCTGTAGTGATGAATCCAGCGTAGCTTTTTGGTATGATCAGATGAGGGTCTTTGACTTCACTGAGTTCTAGAGCTACAGTTATGTTGCCTTCGTCGATGAGTGGAGTCAGATGTAAAGGTTTACAACTTTTTCCAGAGTGACAACATAATAGCACGGCCAAGATACAAATTAGTTGACGAGAATGAAAATCCATGTTCCTGAAGAAAAAGAAAAAACATTTGCAGTCATATGTATGCAATGAAACAAACTATGCTGAATAATAAAATAATGTAGACAGTCTTTGAACACGCAGAATGTAAATTGACTGCTACATAGTTCCATCATTACTATGGCAGCAGATAGAAAGAAACAGACATGAAACACAGTTGAAACAATGTTACATCGTTTATAAGGTTACAGTGGCCAGATCCTATGTAAAAAGGAAGGTAAAGAATCCCGTTACATGCCCATTGAGGCATATTGGGAATATGGTGTTAGGCCCTTATTTTCTTGGCCATACGGTATACTAAGGTTGATGAGGTCAGCATCACGCCGGCCGCCTTTAATCTTCCCAGAGTTGCTCCGGTACCCAATTCATTAGGCTAGGGTGACCCCAGAGCCGTTTTGCGGTCTAAGAGAAGTTCCAACTCAAATGGGGATCGAGCTATGTCCATGAGCTCGGAAAACAGTGCATTAACCAATGCGCTACCGCGGCTCTATGGTCCTATGTGCCAAGTCTTATATCCAGTAATCAAATCAAGTCTGTTGAACGATCGTCAGAGAAAGTCAATTTCTTTTTGGCCTGGCTAGATCAATTCATCTTCTTCTTCTTTGATCCTTAGCCGCCGACCGTCAAAGCAGTCAGTGGCCATTACGCCTGGTGGCGTCTTGTAGGGCAACAACAAATCGATTCCACTTTGCTCGGTTGGCGGCCATCCTTCGTACAGTGCCCCAACTCTGGTCCATTCTTTGCATCTCAGCCTTCACTGTCCTCCGCCAAGTTGTTTTTGGTCGGCCTCTCTTTCGTTTTCCTTCAGGGGTCCATATTTCTGTTGTTGATGTCTTTGCTTGCTCCGCCGCCTGGTGTTACTATGCATCCTAGGTATGTGAAGGTATCTGTCTGTTCCAGTTGCTGATTCCTTACTGATATGGGCTCAGGGTTGCTCACATTGAGCGTCATGACCTCTGTCTTCTTTAGGTTGATGTTCAAGCCCACCTGCTGGCTATACTTATTAAGTCTATCCGTTTTTTTCCTGGATGTTGATGTGAATGTGCTAGCAGTGCAATGTCATCTGCATATTCCAGATCTTCCAATGTAGAAAATGTAGTCCATCTTATTCCTCTTGGATTGCCCTCTGTTGTCTGGCGCATCACCCAGTCTATGACTGTTAAAAATAGAGTGGTTGATAAGGGGCATCCCTGTCGTACTCATGTCTTCACTTCAAAGGTTAGGTTGCTCTGCCCAATGCTACACGTAAAATTGGCATAAAGGCCTTTAATAATTGACACTATGCAGCTTGGAATTCCATAAGCCCTCAGTATTTTCCATAAACTGTCCCTATGTATACTGTCAAAAGCCTTTTCAAAATCTACGAAATTAATGTACAGCTGTCTTTGCCATTCTGAGCACTGCTCTATAATGTTCCTGAGGGTAAATATATGATCTACACATCTTCTGTTCTTTCTAAATCTTGCTTGTTCTTTCCTCAGTTTGTGCTCTACTGCTTTTGAGATTCTCTGTATAATTATCCTGCCTAGTATTTTGTTGGGAACTGAGAGAAGAGTGATTCCTCTCCAATTATTGCAGTCTGCAAGATCTCCCTTCTTGGGCAATTTGACAATTATTCCTTTGTTCCACTCTGATGGTGTTGTCCCCGTTTTCCAGACTTGTGCAAATAGTGGTTCTAATAGTTCTGCTGCTAGCTCAGGGTCTGTCTTAAATAGCTCTGCATTTAAGTTATCATGGCCCGGAGCTTTGCCGTTCTTTAACCCTTTGATTGCTGTGATGATTTCTTCTTTTCGGGGGATGTCTGTATTAACATCTAGATGTCGCATAGAGATTATGATCAATAAATTTTCTATATTTCCGTTCTTTTTCTACCCGTGTCCTCCACTTTATTATCGCTCTTTTATCCTTTTCCTGTTTTTTTCGCATTCGTACGTTTGCGACTATAAACATTACTATTTTCCCATTCAAACTTTCGCCTGTTCCTTTCTCATTTAAAAACGCACACGCATGTTATTATATAACGTGTCAGTCGCTGCAGTCAGACGAGATGTGTGATTATGTTTCATACTCAGACATAGGAGCAGACTTTTGGTCCAGCATTTTCACCTGACACGAGCGTTTCTTCGGCGTGAGGTGTGAAAACCGACACCTGCACGGCGCAGAATGAGACATTTGTCTGGTATTTTCCTCTGTCACGGAACTCTCAGACAGTTTCGTAGCGTAAGGTGTCTAAGACGCGTTTGGCAGGTTATGTCCAGCGTCTAAGGTACGTAGGTGTTAGGAAAGGGGAGAGATCGGGTTTTTGGAAACAGTGGGATCCTTTGTCTGGTTTAAGATATTAACCAGAGTTTTAAACTTGATTTCACTCATTCTCCATTTGCAGTAGACGTGGTCACTTCGTTCTAGATACTTAAACTTATAAGTGAAACTCTTAGTTTCGATGTGATACCGTAGTTCTGTGTTGAGGTAAATATTATATTAAGTATTTAATATTTTGTGAGTGATTGAGTGTTGAATCGCCTATTTTTCACTAGTGCTTTTGTGCAGAGAGAAGTAAAATATAGTCTGTATTATTTTCTAGTGACGTGTTTCAGTGGAAAGCAGAATAAATTATATTTCTAGCTTAAAATCATGCAGCGATAAATGAATTTGATTTTACTGCTAAATAATCAGACGAGAATATATTTTAAAATTAACCTATAACTGAAATGCTACATCAGTGAGTATTGACGGGATACGTATGCATTCCTAATTCATGATGATTGATTTTATGAATATAACTTATTTCAGGGGAAGTTTTAAATGATAAGTCAAGCTGTACGCTTGCAGTTTAAAATGTAAGTTATAACAAGTACATAGTATGTATAATTATTTTATATGTGTTTTTTCCTCTGTTTAGTGAAGAAAACTGGGGTTAACCCAAACTTTGCCAGCATTAAGTACTGATGAGTAATATCTGAGAAGAACTAAAACATTTTCCTTAAAAGACTTGGTGTAAAATCTTTACAAGAACTTTAAAGGTGAAATGACTAACGGGCCTATTGCGCCAGATTTTATTCTTCCTGAGAAAACTTAAGTACAGTTCAGCCCTTGTGGCAAGTAAACTATTACCCCCGGACAAATTGGATGAAACCAAGGTCTGCCGAGCTGGGTATCCGCTTCATCAAACTATAAAACAGATTGTGTCATAACGTGCGCCAGACGGCGAACAACAGCAAGCTATAGGGTAAGAAAGTGAGAAATGCACGACAGGGCCCTGATGAATGAACCGAGAGAAAGCAGGAACGAGTGACTCTTTTTTTATGGTATACCAAATTTCACCCACTTTGTAATTTCTTTATGCAAGTTTTGTTGCAAACAAGATACTTTTCCTTAGGATAGATCATACTAATATCTAAGTCTGTTCATACCTTTAAAAGGGGAAAATCATTAGATTACCGCTAATGTATCCTTGATTCCTTGGGGCTATCACTTTCTTCTAACAGGACTGTGGGCATACCTTGAGTGATAAGATCATACTGTGGGGCTATCATTCTTGTAGCATCTTTCTTGACTTTATGACTATTTGTATATGCTTTGATGTAATTTTATGTGTTGTGATGGGATTTTAGATAATAATTAAAAATTTCTCTTGAACTTAATCAGCGCGTTGGTCAGCTCGTTCCAAATTATCTGTATAATCACTGTTATAGTTTTTCCCACATCTGTGCGTCTAACTGTCGTCACTTGTGTGTGTGCACGTGAGTGGTACGTTCATATATATTAATATATGTTATCACTAGACTGTCTGACTCCTCTAAATCTGTTGTAGAAGATAGGCTGAGAAAGAGAGAAGATTCTCGAGTTCTCAGGGACAGCCTCTATTGGTTCTACCATCTCACTCGTGAAAATCTATTTCTGTTATTATCTCTCACTGTGGCTATCACGTATTCTAATCTAATCAGAAGGGACCAACCCAAGTCTTAATCCCCCTATCAAAAATCTACGACACTAGATCATTTTCAGCCTCAGGAACATTCAATTGTGTGTCTCTGGTGGTTCCTTATTCAGAGTTTCTCTGAAATGCTCTGCCCATCTTGTTTCCTGTCCCTCTACTGTTGTGATGAGATTTCCTTGCTTATCTCTTACCAATGTAATATTGCTTGCACCTCGTTTTCCACTGATGATTTTAGTTATTTTGCATACTGTGCTTTGTTCATTTCTTAGTGCTGCCTCTTCTGCTTGTCTTGCAAGGTCATCCAGAAATGTCCTTTTGTTAGCACGGTTTTGACGTTTAACTTCCTTGTCCAGCTGACTGATCAATTCATATAACAACATAATTAGTACAAATAGTATGAGAGGGAAAGACGGTGACAAAATCAAAAAGAAAGAAGAAACGATGCACAGCAGAAGTAAAGAAAGAAGAGAATAAAGCGAAAGGTAAAAAAGGTAAAGGAACCCGTTACACGCCCATTTAAGCATATTGGGAATATGGTGTTAGGCCCATATTATCTTGACCGTCGGCACACGAGGGGTGATGTGGTCGGCATCACGCCGGCCGCCTTAACCTTCCCAGAGTTGCTCTGGTACCCATTTGGGGCTGGGTCGACCCAGGAGCCGTTTGTGGCCTAAAAAATTCCCGCCTCATCTGGGGATCGAACCATAGACCACTGCGCTAGGAAGCCAGTGCACTAACCACTGTGCTATCGCGGCTCCCTTGTATGAAGTAAAGAAAGAAGAGAATAAAGCGAAAGGTAACATTGGCTATTAGTGTCGCGTTATGAGGGGAAAAAAAAATACGCTGGACTAAATTCTGGGTTAGTGATACTTTTCAACCGAGCGGACGCGAGTGCCGCTCTCTCTCATTTTCTAGCGCTGTGTACTGGTTACATAAAAAAGCGATATCTGTTTTTGATGGCTAACGAATAAAATTCATAGAAAAAGAAGGGATGATCAGAAGGAGTTGATAATAGTATCGTTAGGAGCAGAGACGTACATATTAATTTCCTTTCAAATGACTAATTATAAAGTTGTTGCAAAAAGAAGATAGAAGCTTGAGAACAGACAACTTCGTCATATTTTGTCAAGTCAAGCAACTTTTAAAAATTATATAAATTCAAAGACCAATTCAATAGAGGAAATTATTGGAAGGAAAGAAGTTGTTGATGGTACGATTAAAGTAAGTTATCAACAAACTTGATCCATACAAAAAATAGAAGGAACGAAAAGGAGGAAGAAATTAATAAAACACAAAGCGAATTACACTGTCGCACTAATGACCCGTCATCGAAGCATCATTTTTTTGACACATCCGACTTCAGCATGGCATTTTTTGGGACCGGGTTTGCCTTCCCTCTTTCATCCCTACTCTCTCAGCCAGACTGCAGTGATGCAGCCTGTTTCTAGGACCACCACTTGGAGGTGGAGTAGGGTCTTGGTCAGCTCTGGTTCGCTGACATTGACGAAAGCAGTCAAGCTATGGGTCGCTGACTGCATTCTTCACTTTTGCGTCGTCACTGACCACTGCTTTCTTTGAACATATTCAAGTTAACGTCTGAGAGTGAACGAAGAAGAAGAAGAAGATGTGCTACAGTATGACTAAAGCATGGAGAAAAACAAAAACCACACAAGCAGTTGCAGAATTTCATAAATGGAACCATTGAAGTCATACAACTAGATCGCTAATACGGAGTTGATAAAAAGAACCGGACAAATATCAGGTCAAGAAAGATATGAGGGAATGTCGCTGGCAATAGATACGACAAACACTAAGGAAGACCCCTGATAAAATTTCAGTTCTTACTGTGGAATCTTCAGGGGAGGAGAAGTAGAAAGACCTCTAAAAACACAAGGAGAAAGGAAGTAGAGACAAACATGAATGAAATTAGGAAGACGTGGAAAGACCTTAAGCGGATGACACAAAAGAAGAAGGCTTGACGGAGATTTGTTGACGGCATTTGCTTCACAGGGAACTGGAGGATAATGACATATATGAAGAGCTCCATGTATCGACAATCAAATTTATACTAATGTTTGATTACGTGTTTGTCGCTGGTTGTCTCCACTCTTCTGCAGTAGCGGTCCACTAATTGCCAAACTTATAAAAGGATGAGGGTTTTCAAAGGTATCAACTTTTGCTCAAGATTACTCTTGGCAGAGATATAAATAGAAAGTTGGTGCTTCTATTTTAGGGCGTCTCACAGGTTTTTTTTATAGAATGGTAAGTATAACAACTGAGACATCTAAGTTTTTTATAAACTTGGTATTCTCAGCCACTTCTGTGAGAAAATATGTTTACTCGTATTTTAGAAGCCCCCCCCCCCCCCCTCCAGCTGAAGGTGATTCAGCAAATTATTAATTGTTTGTTTAGCTATGTATATTGTATTTTAAAAGATGAGTCATACGGATGAAACCATCAAATTCACTCGCAAGTGATTAACTCAATTAATGATTTATATTTACATATAAAACAAGAGATTTTTTTTTTTTTTACAGAAACACACAATTGAAAACAAGGGTAGAGAACGAAAATGGTTCAATCAGTAAACAGTTAAATAATTTATTTTCTGATCTTTTGAGAATTTGTCATCACTGGAAGTTATAGCTGAAAAGGTGGTGATTTTATAAAAGAATTCCCTTCACTGAAGCCCTAAGTTTTGACTTAGTTTTGAAGATTTCTGCAGGGAGTTGTCTGTGGGTGATGATTTTCACTGAAATCTTGGCTGTTCCTTTTCTCCATGAGTCGAGTATTTTTGTATCAGCACGTTTCTTGCAATGCCGAGGTAACTGCTGAGATCGCGTCGTCAAGTGTCTTCAAGACCCGCCTGTATTGGTGTCTAGCGTCGACTGCAGGCAACTGGTACCAAAAACTGAGAGAAATAGAAGATCGAATCCCCCTAAAGCTTCATGTCTCCTGATGTGAGCATTAGCCGACCTTCGCTTCCCTCCACCATTACATCTTCCTCATAATTTCTCCCGATGCCCCTGATTATTAAATCTCAACTCATCGAGTCGGATGAGCGTGTTTTAGGAGAGCGGAAGCATACAAATGTATCATTTTCAGATACATACGTATACAAAAAAACTGAATGAAAAATTATATATATATATATAATCAAAATTATATATACATTTATCATGATGTCCGCATCGTCCACTCCCTGCTCCCTATGGAGACTGGGGCTACCTCTGCTATTCGTTCCTTGTGAGGAAACCCGCACGAAGCTATCATGAGCTCTTGCAGTGGTGGTTTATGTGGCAAGTTATTTTATATGGTGAATATTTTATATTGTCCCTGTATGTTACAGTACATCAATAAGTCATTTATACATGTCATTTGCAAATGAAAAATAGCTAAAATTCATCCGAAATGGGCTAAACTTATATCCAGACTTGATTTGATAGAAAAGCCGTAATGCCGTGCAACTGTTTAAGATAAAGTCGTTCCTCGGGTGGTTAAGGTTCTGTTTTAACATAAACTCCTAACTCTTCACACTCGAGTAAAGTTTCTCGGACTTGTGGCTCTCAGTACTATATTAGAAGTTCTATACTTCCTACTTTTAGAAGATACTCCTAGTCCAATAGCCAGTCATTTACTGGAATCTTTATTGTTACTCCTTATTCTGGCTATCTATGATCTCTCCTTGACAAAGGTAGGAAAATTCAATGGGGAAATCTGAAAATGTGCTAGGTTTTAAGGTGAATTTTCTGCCCACGCACAAATGTCACCTTGTGAGATTCTCTTGGATGAAAATCCAATCGTAATCAAGTTTAGTTTAAGATTCTAATTTCAAACCAACCACAAGTAAGGCTTTTGATTTTTTGATGTTACCCTACTACGTTTTCTAAAAGTTACTACATGACCATATAAGGTTTTGCCCCTTAAGTGTTACTTTTACCAAAGCCATTGTATTACGCGATCTTCCTTTTATTATTACATCTGATGATCTCTTCCGCGGTTGCCCTCACTTCCCTTCTTGTTCATTACCACATGACGTCAGAAGTGATTATATAATTTCCCCGTGTCCCAATACTCGTGCCGGAAATCGTTACGTGGTATGCCTTGCGTCCAGACTGTTAAGACCAAGACCATATTGAAAGTTGTTGTTACACATAAGAATTTCACCATGTTATCTCTGTACGCAATTTTTTCTAATGCATGGTATATAACTCTTGGAATTGGAGTTACGTTTTACTTTAGGTGGTAAAACCTGTTCTTATGCCCTGCGGTTGCCGATATTATTGCGGGTTGACCGAAGTTGGGTCATGTCCATTTATTGTGCGCGCATGCCCACTTTTCTTGTATACGTTTATCTAACTGCGTCGATAGTTATTTTCTATCCTTATAAAATCTCGATTTTAAGTGTAGTTCTTAGAATGTGCCCATAACTTCGACGTTGTGTGAATAGTATTCAAATTGAACGGTTCTGCGCATGTCTGTTATTTGGTTGTGGGTCTTGTACCAGCTTACGCCCGTGAGTGACAAAGATTTTGTCGAGTGAGCCAGACGGCGTTTTCAGCGTCTGTCACGATTATATTGTTTGGGAAATGGAAGTCCTCTATAGTGTTCATCTCAGATGATATTTCCCTTTTTGTGATTCAAAGCGCCTGGAGGCGAGTGAGTTGTATATTTATTCTTGAAGAGAAGGTAATTGCTCTACATTTGATAATCATTGTCGCTAACTTTTATGATTGATATTCTGTGCCTAGTTGTCAACTTTCCTTGGGCGGGAAAGAGTCGACGTTATGAGAAGTTTTCAACTCACGAATGACTATGTTGTTATGCATCGGGTTGATGCCTGTCCTAAAGGCTATCTGCTTGTTGGACTTTACTGCTCTGGCGGTTCCACGTCAGTTTTGGTTTGATACCGTTGTTATTAAAAGAAATCAGAGGACATTATTTGATACTCCAGAAGTCGTGCCTGTCTTGCTGGAGGTCAGAGAAGGAGAAGGAATTTAATCTCCTACATTTATACATTTATAAAGATATCGACTGTTATAGAAAAGGATGATGGTTTCCACACCTGAAATACATTTACAGTCTTTTATGATGCATTGAAGCCCATGATTTGATTCACCATTATTATGCTGTCTGCTGTCGAATGTTGTGCTGACTATGTCGAAATAATGAAGACTGTTCTACATGTTAATGTCTACACATCTTGTCATTGTGGCGTCCCAATAAATGATGGAAACGTCACTAGCAGTTACAACATTCATTGACTTTCTACGTCGTGAGTTTATGTGACGTCCTGTGTGGACTCTACTTTACTGCTACCAGTTTGACTCCACATATACACAAAGCAGACCAAAGACACCATACTTCTCCGCCTTCATCATCTCTGGTGTCTAGTGGTGATACTACCAGTGATACATCCACCCTAAACATTTGGCGTCTCAGCCATTATCATTTGGTGGTAAATAATCACCTCTCATCATTTGGTGGCCAGTGTACTTATGCCAGTGAAATGACAGTATCCGGCGTTGCGACATACGTTGCCAGTTGAATCAACTTGCTGCTATCTAGAAGGCCAAGTTCCGTATTGTTACGAGTTCTGGTATTGAGAAGGCCAAGTACCGTATTTACATTACCGTTGCATTATTGAGAAGTTCAAGTACCATCGTCGTGGCAGTTTGATGCAAGTCCAGATGTGCGATCAACGTTGGATCTTCTATCCTTAGGATGCTGATTGCCATTTGTTTTTGCTGTACTGACGATTGGATCTGCTAAAGTTAAGTGGCCTGTTTTGTTTGTGAACTGTGCCCTTATATTTCTGCTGAGCCTTCTGTTTCTTCTCATATTGTTATATGTTATATGTTTATATGTTATTTATTTATTTATATGTTTAGATCTCAGTGGGAGGTTGGGCGTGTGACTCCTTTAGAAAATACCACGTGACAGAGGTTTTCTACTGAGAGTGTTCTGTAGGTGCGGTTTTCTAAATTGAAAATCGGCTAGCGACAACTGTTGCTATTTTTTGTTAGTTGTGACGATATGTGCAGTTTTGTTTTCGTTATTTTTCGCTTTCTTTAATTCTGTTTTGATTTGTTTGTATTTGTAGGTCTCCTCTTCTCTATTGTTTAGTTTTATACACCATTTTGTTTATACACTGTGACGTCATATGTTTGTTTACCTTTTCTCGCAGATATCATCACATTTTATTGTGATATTTTCTTTATTTTTCGCTGTATCTTTAGTTGATTCCTGCGAATGTTTTCGTATTGTTTCTGATCTTTGTTATTGTTTACATTGTTATTGTTTACATTGTAGTTCTGTTTACATTGTAATTTTGTTTACATGGTTATTAGTTACACTTATGGTAATTAATTAATGGATGTTACAGTACATCAATAAGTCATTTATACATGTCAATTGCAAATGAAAAATAGCTAAAATTCATCCGAAATGGGCTAACCTTATATCCAGACTTGATTTGATAGAAAAGCCGTAATGCCGTGCAACTGTTTAAGATAAAGTCGTTCCTCGGGTGGTTAAGGTTCTGTTTTAACATAAACTCCTAACTCTTCACACTCGAGTAACGTTTCTCGGACCTGTGGCTCTCAGTACTATATTAGAAGTTTTATACTTCCTACTTTTAGAAGATACTCCTAGTCCAATAGCCAGTCATTTACTGGAATCTTTATTGTTACTCCTTATTCTGGCTATCTATGATCTCTCCTTGACAAAGGTAGGAAAATTCAATGGGGAAATCTGAAAATGTGCAAGGTTTTAAGGTGAATTTTCTGCCCACGCACAAATGTCACCTTGTGAGATTCTCTTGGATGAAAATCCAATCGTAATCAAGTTTAGTTTAAGATTCTAATTTCAAACCAACAACAAGTAAGGCTTTTGATTTTTTGATGTTACCCCACTACGTTTTCTAAAAGTTACTACATGACCATATAAGGTTTTGCCCCTCAAGTGTTACTTTTACCAAAGCCATTATATCACGCGATCTGCCTTTTATTATTACATCTGATGATCTCTTCCGCAATTGCCCTCACTTCCCTTCTTGTTCATTACCACATGACGTCGGAAGTTATAATACATCAGGGGGAGATCAACAGCGCTCTGTCTCGACGGATAAGACGTTAGAAGAACGCAGCCAGGAGTCAATCCACAGTGCTGAGTACATTCAAGTTGATCTGCCTGATGATGATCTCACACACTTCTTGGACGGGAAGAGAGATGCAATCAAGTTTCCACCCGCCAGTGCAAAAGGGCTTTGGGAACAGCTGGACGAAGCCTTGGCAAAAGAGTTGGATAACAACCTGAAGCAGATAACTTTGGAAAAAAAAAAAAAAAAAAAAAAGTTAGTTGCTTATCCTTTACAGGACGTGGCAATCAACCCCAGCTTTTATTGGCTGTTTTGTGATTTTTCTAGGCAATATTTTTACGTTCAGTAGTTTGCCATTGCTTTCTGAACGGTACGGCGCTTATACCATTGTTAAAAATAACTTTGGAAAAGAAGCTGGAAATCTTCGGCGACATAATATATCTGCACTGTCGCAAAGTGTTCGGAGTGAGGGAGGCAAGGGAAAGTAACCCACCACGAAAAAGCAGAAGACAAATTAAAATAGAAGAAATCAGAAAACAGAAGAAGCATGCCCGAAAACTGTTCAAAAACGCAGTTGCCGCAGAGAAGGAAGGGTTACGACAGGTTTGGGAGCACCTGAAAGGCCAACATAATGCCCTTTGTAGAGCAGAAAGGTTGTGCAGGAAGAAAAGGAAGACTCGAATGGATAGGGAAAGATTCTTCAGGGAGCCCTTCAAGTTTGCCAAAGAACTGTTTGAGCAGCCACGGTCGGGTACGCTAAACATCAGGAAAGAAGACCTGGAAGAACACCTTGGAATGACATATTCAGATGGTCGCAAAGATGAGCCGCTCAGCAGCATGGCAGGCCTTAAATGGCCGAGTAAGCCAGGAGCTGAATTTAACACCAAGCCCCCAACGGTGCAAGAGGTAGAAAGCATTGTCCAGAAAGCTCGATGCAAGTCAGCTCCAGGTCCTAATGGTGTTCCATATGTGGTGTATAAGAGATGCCCTGAGGTGCTCAAACGACTGCTTCGTTTACTGAAGAGTGCGTGGAAAACCCAGCTTGTAAGCAAGGAATGGAGAAAGGCGAACGGAGTCTACATCCCGAAGGAGCAAAATTCCACAGACATCAGTCAGTTCAGGCCAATCTCACTACTCAATGTGGAAGGAAAGATATTCTTCTCAGTGATGGCGGAAAGACTCACTACATACCTCCTGGCAAATGGGTACATTGACACTACCATTCAGAAAGGAGGTATCCCAGGTACACCAGGATGTCTAGAGCATGCCACAATGATATGGGAAGCAATCCAAAAGGCAAAGTCTGACAGAACAAACCTCCATGTAATCTGGTTGGATTTAGCGAATGCTTATGGATCCGTTCCACACCAGATGTTGTGGCAGGCCCTAGAAATGTATCATGTTCCACAAGAGATTGCAGCAATGCTGAAGCTGTATTTCGCAGGGTTTGCTGTCAGATTTTCAACCAGAGAGTACACAACGAAGTGGATTGGCCTTGAAGTTGGAATTGCGATGGGATGTACCATCTCTCCGATACTATTCGTGATGGCTATGCAGGTAATCCTCAATGCGGCTGAAGGAATGGCTATAGGTCCAAAGCTCGGTGGAATGTGTCTCATGCCACCGCTCAAAGCATTCATGGATGACACAACAATTCTGACATCAGATGAACATCAGGCCCGGAGGATGTTAGCACGCCTGGATGAACTAGTCAGCTGGTGCAGAATGAGCTTCAAACCCAAGAAGTCGAGAAGCCTATCAGTCAGGAAAGGGAAGATAGCAGAGGTCATATTCACGGTTTCCAACCAAAGAATCCCTACTGTCATTGAGGAACCTGTTAAAAGTCTTGGCAGGGTGTACGATGCCTCATTAAAAGACTCAAAGGCAGTGCAACAGACAATAGAAATGGCAGACAGAGGGCTACAGATCATAGACCAAAGCAGACTCCTGGGGAAGTTCAAACTGTGGTGCCTCCAGTTCATGTTGATACCAAAGTTGCTGTGGCCACTGCTTATATATGAAATAAGCACAAGTACAGTGGAAGCCATAGAGCAGAAGGTCAACAAGTTCATGAGAAAATGGCTAGGAGTACCACCAGGTCTGTCAGATGTAGCACTGTACTGCAAAAAGTCAAAACTTCTGCTTCCTTTCAAGTCAGTTGTTGAAGAGTACAAAGTTGGAAAGGCAAGGCTTGCAATGATGCTACGCGAGTCAGCTGATGACGTGGTTAAGTCCATTCAGCCCACACTGAAAACGGGAAGGAAGTGGAAAGTGGAAGAAGCTGTTGATGCTGCCCAAGAGTCACTCAAACTGAGGGAGGTAATCGGATACACACAAACGAATAGACGGGGATTTGGTCATGGAGACATCCGCTGGTGGTCCAAGGCATCAAGCAGGGAGCGCAGAGACATGGTAGTTCAGGAGATACGAGAAGCTGAGAATGATAAGAGGTTGCAAAAAGCAGTGCAGCAGGTCCAACAAGGCCAATGGACTACATGGGAAGGAGCCCTGCAGAGGTCCTTGACATGGAATGATATATGGCATATGGCACCTCTTAGGCTCAGCTTCGTTGTCAGATCACTGTATGACCTGCTGCCATCGGCCACCAACCTTGTGAAATGGGGAAAGTCGGATGATGAGCAGTGCCCCCTGTGCCAGGGGAGGCAGACACTTGAACACGTGCTCTCAGCGTGTAAGGTGTCATTAGGGCAAGGGCGATACACGTGGCGCCATAACAAAGTGCTAAATGAGCTTGCTGCGACAATAGATCTGGCAAGAATGAAGGCGAATAGCAAAGTCCGGCCAGACACCGCAAACACATACTTTCTGAGGGCAGGAAAGTCAGCACACCCCAAACCGAATAAACCTGGTAGCAGTTTACCATCTCTTCTTGATTGTGCAAATGATTGGGAGATGGCGGTAGACCTACCTGGACGAGGGGCATATCCAGAGAGTATCCGAAAATCGCGGAGACGGCCGGATATAGTGCTTCATTCTGCAGCAACGCTTCAGGTCATACTGATTGAACTGACCGTGCCATTTGAATCCAGATTAGATGAGCAACATTCGTTCAAAGCGGCCAAGTATAGTGATCTGGCCGCGGATCTGAGACACGATGGGTTCACTGCAAGGGTCATGGCTGTTGAAGTGGGTGCAAGAGGGCTTGTGGCTGCATCAGTGTATGATCTATTGAAACTGTTGGGGCTGAGGGGACAGTCGAGAACAAGGGCCCTGAAGAGGCTTAGTGAAACTGCCGAAAAGGCATCAGGCTGGCTGTGGAACAACCGCAATGGGGAATGGAGATCGTAACAATAAACGCTGCGGTACAGAAAACACCAGGAATTTTTCTAAGTCCACAATACGCTGAGGTTTATGGTGGACTAGTGAACGGGCTGCGACTCAGGGGCGACAAGCGGTGTATACTATAAGGGGTGTCAGTATCAAAAGTCCAGTGGGGAACGCGCAGTGGCGACTCGTTGACTTCGCGCTGGTGTCTCAGTGTGTGCGACGGAACGAACGGAATAATTTGTCTTCTCTTTGTTACTTTCACAATTGCCTCCACGGCTGGCGGAGTTGTGGAATTTAAAGTTGCTACCATAAGTGAAATGGGTCATTTTTTGATGCAAAGACAACAGGAAGCTGAGACGCTTGGGAGTCATGACCCAAGTGGGCCCGCCCCCCTTAGAGTGTAAAAGGAGTAATATAGGGCCGAAACACTTGTCCGACGGGGGACTTCTTCTGATATCAGATTGCTTCCTGTTGTATCGCTCTGTAAAGAGTTTCCTATCATCATCAATTTCCTCGTGTCCCAATACTCCTCCGTGTAAGAGTATTTAGGGCTAATCAGATTGCTTCCTGTTGTATCGGTCTGTAAGTGTTTACATTTACCGACCCAAATTTTTGTTTGTCGCTATTTGCCGGCAGGTAAGGATGAAGGATGATTTTAATAATGAAACACCCACAACCACCTTGCCAATAACTTGCGATGAATTCAAGCTGGATGAGATCAAAAAAGCAGTTAAAAGATTTAAAAAAATTTTTAAAGCTGCTGGAGTTGACGAAATTTCAGGGGAAATGATTAAAGCAGTTAATGACAACAACCTCTTGAGAATTTTAGATATTATAAATGAAGTATGGAGAGAAGAACAACCACCACAACAATGGAAAGACAGTATTATTGTAAAGTTACCGAAGAAAGGTGATCTATCAGACTGTAATAACTGGCGTGGTATATCTCTAGTATCAGTACCTGGAAAATTATTATGTTGCATGATGTTAGAAAGACTTAAATTGCATGCTGACGAAAAGATCAGAGAAGAACAAGCGGGTTTCAGACCGAAACGATCATGTATTGATCAAATATTCACACTAAGAACAATTATAGAAGAATCAGTGGAAAGGCAATCGCCACTTATTATGACCTTCGTCGATTTTCAAAAAGCCTTTGATAGTCTACACCGCCCATCATTGTGGAAGATACTTACAATCTATGGTTTTCCAACAAAATATGTGAATATAATCAAAGCGCTATATGAAAATGCAAGATGATGTGTTAGAACAATAAAGGGAATACAGAATGGTTTACAGTAGAAACAGGGGTGAAACAAGGCTGTATTATGTCACCACTACTTTTTGGAATAGCTATTGATTGGGTTATGAGAAACTATACCCACAATGAACAATTGGGTATAAAATGGACAAATGGAAAATTCCTGGGGGACCTGGATTTCGCAGATGATGTAGCATTCTTAAGTTCAACATCAAGACAATCCCAAGAAGCAATAAATAATTTGTGTCATCTCTCGGTTAAAATAGGTCTCCAAATAAATGCCTCTAAAACTAAAGCTATGAACTTTTCTAACGAGACCTTTGATATCATCTTGAACGGGGAAAAAACTACAGAAAGTTGAAAGTTTCAATTATTTAGGCAGTAAAATGACTCAGGATGGTGACACAACAAGAGAAATCCATACTAGAATTGCTTTGGCAGCTAGCGCCTTCAATAGATTATCTAACATTTGGAAATTACGATCATTGAATATACATACCAAGCTTCGTCTGTTTAATTCAAATGTTATCTCAGTGTTAACATACGGCTGTGAGAGTTGGAAAATAACAAAATCATTGGAGAACAAGCTGAATACATTCGAGAACAAATGTCTTAGAAAACTCATGAACATCAGTTGGAAAGAATTCAAGACTAATCGACGAATAAGAGAAGACTCTAGGCAGAAATATGTCTCCGACTATATAAGGAAAAGACGATGGTCATATATCGGTCATGTCCTACGAATGCAAAACAACAGAATACCACTACAGGCGCTCACTTGGGTTCCTGAGGGTAAGAGGAAAAAAGGAAGACCAAAAGAAACACTTGCGCCGTGTTTGATGCTTAAAGAATTTATTATTATTATTATTATGAAGGATATTTGCTTATCTATTACTGGTACGTCGGGCTTACACAATACGTCTGGCGACCAACATCAACCAAATGTTGACCTAATCTTTATTGTTCCATCTGGCTACTCGAGAACTGATCACAATCAAAGGATAATGTGTCATACGGTGAGGTCATAAAATGGGGAGTGACGAATTATGTCAACTCGAGAAGGTAACATCAATAAGCGCAGGCGTAAACACAAGAAAATGAACCGACGAGCAGGAAGAAGGGATGGTACAATGCAAGGAAGCAAAGGTGGTCACAGAAAAATTAACGGCTGAAATATGACTCGTCGCAATGTTTTGAAGATCTCATTTATCAGCAACCAAATTTAGAACTACATGTATCGTCAACTACATTTAGAACTACGTGTATCGGCAACCAAATTTAGAGCTACATGTATCGGCAACAAATTTAGAGCTACATGTATCGAAAATCAAATTTAAAATTACATGTATCGGCAACCAAATTTAGAACTGCATGTATCGGCAACCAAATTTAGAGCTACATGTATCTGCAACCAAATTTAGAGCTATATGTATCGATAATCAAATTTATACTGAAGGATTATGACATGAATGAAGAGATATATGTATCGACAATCAGATTTAACAGTAATTTACTCTTGTCATAATCTGACTGTGGAAATGATGCGTCTTTGAGGTAAAAGCCTTCATCTGCATTTTTTTTATTTTGGCCAAGTATTCCTTGTGCTGTGTTTTTTCTGTTCTCGTCTGCTTGTGAGAGCTTCTTTTTGCTCAGTCTGAGGTGGCGCCGTAGGGAGAATTATCCTATTAGTGCGATCGGCAGCTTCGTCCTTCCAGGTTGGTGAATTTATGTCCAGGTGCCGACACCACAGGGTGAGGACGGAGTGTCCTCCCATAAGATGATGATGATAAAGATGATGATGATAAAGATGATGATAGATGATAAAGATGATGATGATATTGATTATGAAGATAATAATGATGATTATATGATGATGATATTCAGTATTTTCACTGTCATAAGCTTTAATCTTCTTAAATAAAATGTGGACATATAGTCAGTCCACAGCGACGTCTTGTCGACGTGTTCAAGTTTGTTGTTGGTAATTTCCCTGTTTTCTGCGTTACCTATATTGAGAGTTGTTAATTCACAACTTTTCTACTAACTGGGAATGCTTTTAATTTCATTAATGGGCTCATTACGTAAGTTTGTAGCTGGCACTTTTTAATTCAGTCGAACGTAGCAATAACTTCATTATAATATATATATATATATATATATACAGGCTTTTCTAACGAGACCTTTGATATCATCTTGAACGGGGAAAAACTACAGAAAGTTGAAAGTTTCAATTATTTAGGCAGTAAAATGACTCAGGATGGTGACACAACAAGAGAAATCCATACTAGAATTGCTTTGGCAGCTAGCGCCTTCAATAGATTATCTAACATTTGGAAATTACGATCATTGAATATACATACCAAGCTTCGTCTGTTTAATTCAAATGTTATCTCAGTGTTAACATACGGCTGTGAGAGTTGGAAAATAACAAAATCATTGGAGAAACAAGCTGAATACATTCGAGAACAAATGTCTTAGAAAACTCATGAACATCAGTTGGAAAGAATTCAAGACTAATCGACAAATAAGAGAAGACTCTAGGCAGAAATATGTCTCCGACTATATAAGGAAAAGACGATGGTCATATATCGGTCATGTCCTACGAATGCAAAACAACAGAATACCACTACAGGCACTCACTTGGGTTCCTGAGGGTAAGAGGAAAAAAGGAAGACCAAAAGAAACACTCAGAAGAACAATAATAAGAGAAGGAAGAACGTTGGGCCCTAAATAATGTGCAAGAGCTAAGAGGAGTGGCGTCACAATGTACAACCTGGAGAGCACTGGTTTCTGCCTTATGCGCCGTGTTTGGTGCTTAAAGAATTTATTATTATTATTATTATTATTATACAGGCCAGAAGAAGACAGCTGATAGAATGGTCTGGCGCTCTCTCTTCCAAACCTTACTCTACACCTCACGGGAGAAGGGGAACGACTAAGTAAGTAATATATATATATATATATATATATATATATATATATATATATATATATATATATATATATATATATATATATGATATATATATATTATATATATATATATATATATATAAATTTTTTTTTCCCGAGGCGGGTTATTGTAATCAATTAAGTTTATTCTTAAACGTGCACTTTGTTTTAACCCGAGAGAGAGTGACAGAGAAACAGAAAGAGACAGAGAAAGAGAGAGAGAAAGTGAGAGAGAGAGAGAGAGAGAGAGAGAAGAAGAAGAAAAAGAAGAAGAGAGTAAGGAAGATTACTATTCGGCTGCTTCGTTTTAGTACTCACGTGATCACATACTTTGTCTCTATAACTTTACTCAGGTACCTTGCTATAGCCTTTTCTGTGCTAACACATTTGTTTGCTATTTATGACCAATGTTAACAATGACCCACTTTTGTCCTTGCACAACGAGGTAAGACAAATGTAAATATTCCTGTACTAGAGTGTTATATAAAGTTATCGTCCTTAACATATTGAATTGCATTTACAAAAATGTACGCTTATCTCATAGCAGATAATGCGGTAGGGAATGAACTTTTAAAGACTTTACTGTACTAGGTCCAGTTTTATTAGGTGGGGGTTGACCAGTTCCCTTCCTCGCTGCTCTTGCCTTCCCTAACAAAAGAGCAGGATCAGGTATCCATTTAAAATACTGGTAGTTCGGATTGTGACGCAACCAGGTTTCCATTCCGAATCCCGATAACTTTGCCACGAAATCCAGCTTTCTAACCATGTAACTAATCAAATATACAGCCATATTAACTTGCTGGAAATTGTTTTAAATATTTGACAAGTTATTATTAACTTGACTGTTTGTGACAAACTATAAACAAAGGACAACATAGTTATGGTAAAAAAAACCAGCTGCATATCTTACGTTTAGATTTAATACAAAATTGAGTTTATTACATTAACTAAAACTACAGTGTTGCATTAAGCGATTACATGAGTCAAAATATCTACATTAATTATGTATTGACATGCAGTTACATAACTTATAGCACACAACAATGAAATCTGCCAAGCATATAGCACTATTAGAGGAGGTGATAATTAAAAATTATAACAATTACACATTTAAGCTCACAGCAGGCAAAATAAGACAAGTGTCAGGCCTTGCTGAGTTCTAAAGGTGTCCTCATTTTGCTGTCAGTTTTGGAAATCGCTCACTGAAGCGAATCGTGTAGGTTTTTAATAATGTGACTTATTAAGTCAGTCAAATAAAGAATTGTTCTTACTATTTTGTTGGGATTAAGAATTTAATCTTATTACTGCGGTAACTTGTAGTTCAGATGAGGCTATGCACGGAGCTGTCAACAGCATGATTTAAAACAAATTGCTACATAAAGAACCAGCTGCAAGAGCAGATTACGTGCATTAGAGAGCACTACCTGCATGAGGGATACTGTGATAGTGCTCCCGTGCTCCATGAGGAGCGAAAGAGAGAAAGAAGGACGTAAGATGAATGGTTACTCGTAGCCAAGGAAGAACATTTGGACAACTGAAGATACTATTTACTATTATGCCAGTTTTAAATGCCAGCAAACTTAAATTGTCTTTCCTCCTACTGGTAATCTAATTGTCTGTGAGTTTAGTCCAATATTGATGTACGGACAAAGGCTATAATAGAAAGACACGCAGCCTGTCTATGCATTCTCCTGGATACAGCCATGTTGAATAAACTGAATCATCATATCTAAAAAACCTGCTCCGTGGACGACCACGCGACAGAACTGACCAATTTTGGTGTAAAACCCTTTGAGATCATTTCCTACCTCCCAAACTTTCCTGAATGAGTTATTATATTGTTCCTGGTGTGACCAGGGCGTAGTCATGAGAGCGGCCTCTACCATGGGAGAGCTGATGATACAATCATAATCTCCCGTGTATAGCAGTACTTTGTAATTGTTGAGCAGGTCTACCATCTTCGATTTGGTGCTCACCAATAGATCTGATTTAAAAGTGTACCTACGTGTACTATTCACGACTGTGTAGTTTAAATCACAAACATGCAGTATTTCACGCATAATTTCCGCCCTCATTAATGTTTCAACAAGAAAGAAGGGCGGTGATTGCAAGGTTGCATAATTATCTCGAAAAAGAGTAACAGAAAAAGCCTTTAGGAATAATGTGAAATACGTCTCTTTCTCAAGGTCTCCACCTCTCACCAGGTCACTAAGTTTCAAAACTTCCCGTTTACACTTCACCAACTGTGAGCGAGCCATTTCCCCCATTGCGTAGTAATATTCACAAAATTCAGCGCTCTGAGTGAGCGGATCAAAATAAGGTCCTCCCAAGTAAATACCAGTTAGGGGTATACCCGATTTGTTCTCCAAGATTCTGGTGTGTATTCGGTGTGCAAACGCCGGAATGTATTTTCCGGCATATGATTGACCTCCAAGGTAGAGTTCGCGATGTAAATACTGGGGAAACATGAGATAAAACTGTTCAATAAATAAGTACAGCTCTTCACTATATTCGTCTTGTGTAATCTTGAAGCTGTTGCTTTCAGAGTAACTGTAACCGGTGCCAACCGGATTATCTATATATAGCATGGAGAAAGGCTCCGCCCATGAATTAGGTCGCTGCTCGTACACTACATTATCATTGTTCAAAATCTTAGGTCTTATCGGTCCATTTTCATACAACAATCCGAACATTGAGGATACAGTTGGACCACCATTCAGCCACACCACAAGTGGTGCTTCCGTGTCATTTATGGAGGGAAAGAACCAGAAAAACAAATGGTTTCTCTGCTCTCTATCTGTAGTGATGAATCCAGCGTAGCTTTTTGGTATGATCAGATGAGGGTCTTTGACTTCACTGAGTTCTAGAGCTGCAGTTATGTTGCCTTTGTCGATGAGTGGAGTCAGATGTAAAGGTTTACAACATTGTCCAGAGTGACAACATGACAGCACGACCAATATGAAAATTAACTGAAGAGGGTGAAAATCCATGTTCCTGAGGGAAAAAAACAACGTTTGCTGTAACAAATACGCAGTAAATCAAGCATGGGAGAATTAGAACGAGTTGTAACCAAGTCCTTGGACATGGAAAACATAACCTGACTGTTAAATAGCCATATTTTTAGCACGGCAATACTTTATTTGTTCTATCTACTATTACCGTAAATCGTGTTGGAGAGCTGAAGTCTGCTTTCTTGAACCAAGTGTGTCCCACTGGCCGCTGTAAGTCCGTGCTGACCCAGGATTCACATGATATTCTCTATCTATGCCTTTTTGTCTTCCCTGTACTTTGAAACCAGATCTTCTACTGTTGTGGTCACATTGTGGTAACTGATCAGGTTCTAGGGACGGCAGCAGGTAGTAGTAAACATTATTCATTTACTTTACTTTGCCGCTCTTATCGAAGCATGGAGCAGCAACTGCGGTAGGTTCCCTTGTAGGAAGCCTTTACCAAGCATTCATAAGCTCGTGCAGCCACTGGCGTATCTAGGATATGATCAAGAGGGGGGGGGTGTGAAACACCAGGATGATAACCCCCCCCCCCCCTCCTCCCAATGGGCTTCTTGGAGCTATATTTTGGGCGACTTTGTGCCATATTTCGGGCGAGCTTGGGTTATTTCGGGCGATTTTTGGGCTACTTTGGGCGACTTTGGCAGATATTTAGGTCAGCTTCTGCTGATTTTTGGGCTCCTTCATGCGATTTTGTGGTAGCTTTGGGCGTCTTCTGTGCGCTATTTTGGACGAATTTTTGGCGATATTTTGGGTTACTTCCGATGGTTTTTAAGGCTACTTAAGGCGACTTTATGGCTACATCGAGCGACATTTTGGCCTACTGCATGCGATGTTTTGGGCGACTTTGAGCAACTGCTGGCGATTTTGGGGCGGCTTCTGGGGATATTTTGGACGACTTTCGGCTTTTTTTTTGGGGGGGGGGTGGGGGGGGAGTTAATTGGCTACTTCGGGCGATATTTTGGACACATCTAACTAATCAAGTCGTATCTCTGTTTTAACAGACGAAAAACGTTTTTTTTTTTAACTGGGGCAACGCCAGGTACATCATCTTCTATATTTATATATATATTGCAATTGTTGTCCTCCGCTGTCCAAAAGAACTTTCATCCGACTCATTGGAGTTAAACTTAACGCTCAGGGAGGGTAAAATATTCTGAGGAAGATAGAAGTGGATGGAAACGAAGGGCACCTGATGCTCATATCAGAGATTCAATTCTCAAAAAAGGCATTTGTTTTCTTCTTAGTTTGGGGTACAAATCTCCAGCAGTCGACGCTATACACCAGCATCAGAAGGGTCTTGAACACGTTTGACTTGACAACCTAACAGTTGCCTCCGCTATGTGCAAGAAACGTCAGTATTTGACTATTGACAAGAAATACAGTCCAAATACATGTGGGAATCACCAGCGGCTGAAGCAGACACCAACCTCCTTTCCTCCCCCCCTCCCCCTACCGGACGCTAAGTGCCATAACAGCTCAACCATTGGACTTTTCAAATCTTTTCACAAAGTCCACCACAGCTTAAATCATCCCATGATGATCTATATTATTGTGTCTTTTTAATAAAGCACGTTATTTATTTTAAATCGTGTTAAACTCTAAGTGATTATGAAATCTGTTGATATGTAACTTTAAAGCTATAGTCAGATTCCTCATTATTGAGAGAATTGTTTGTCTGCACCCGTATGACTCATATTGTGTTAAATACACAAACATACACAGCAATAGATTTAATAGTTGCTGAATCACCTTAAGCTGGGGACTCAGAAAAAGCGAGTCAAAATTACAATATAAAAGGGGCAGGAGAATATAAGTTCAAGACAGCTTAGATGATCTCAGGTTTTATGCTTGCTTTTCTTTAACATCCTATGAGACTCCCTGAAGTAGAAGCATCATTCTTCTATTTATATCTCTGCCAAGACTAATCTTGAGCCAAGGTTGATACCTTTAAATACCCTCATCCTTATACTCTAAGTTTGGCCAATGGTGGACCACTTCTAAGGAGCAGGGAAGACGATCACGCCACAACTGTCAGTCAGGGGAATGTATTTTATATACATATATGATTATTATTACAATCATATTAATACATCTTCTTCTTCTTCCGTCCTTAGCCACCGACCGTCAAAGCAGTCAGTGGCCATTACGCCTAGTGGCGTCTTAGGGCAACAGCAGATAGGTTTTCTTTGCCATTGTTTCCCATCACGCCTATTGGCGTCTTTAGGGCAACGGCAAATCAATCCATTTGCTGTTGTTTCCGTAATCGAAGTGACTGGCAAACGGGTGATCAGCCCGTTGGTATATTAATACATGCAATGCTATAATCATCGTTTGAGGGGAAATTCTGTTAAATGACAATTATTTTTATTTGGGATTTGTTTGCAATCACGTGTTCTACTTTACCACTAGAGTTTATATTTCAGTCAGCAGTTTTAGCGATCTTTTTATTAACCGCTTTGAATATTGAAAAAATCTAAACCATGAAAAGGACTAGCGTGACGCAGCTCTCATAAGGGCTAATCCTGATAAGGACTGCTAGCCAGAGCAGCGTCTCGACACTCAGTGCTGAAAAGGCCGAGCATTAACTACTGCCAGAATGATGAAGTTCCAAAAAGGACTTGCCAGTTGCCAGCTGCCCGTACATTATTTGTTATGTTACATTTCAGTTGTCTAATCTGGTTCACGTACCAAGTGACGAAACAAAAACATGTAGATCTTTGTCAAATCATAATATATTTGTAATATTGCATCCTTTTTAACATAATTCTAAGATATTTTACAATAAAATATGCTAAGCGACCCATAACGTTTGTGAACATATCCCTTCAGACACGACTTACTTCGAGGACTGTAAGGCTTGTAGCTTAGCAAGAATTCAAAACAGATCGTCACCTGTCTCAGCTCTATGTGCTTCGGTGTGAATTCGGAAAAAAAAAAAAAAAAAAAATTTGACTAAGTCCGAACAGGATTTACTTTACACTTCTGAGTTTGTCTAAGTTTGGTTTGTCTGAGCCTGCGATTTCATCCGTTCCCGGACAATTCATCATTATCATTCCTTTCCGTTCCCCGTGGAACATAGGACTGAAACAATTGCTCTTCATCGATTTCTATTCTGGGCTGTCTTTTTCAGCTGTGCCCAAGTCCTTCCAATTTCCTTAGCCTACGGTTCCATAATTCTTCTCTAAGCTCTCCTTGGCCTCCCCACTCTTTTTTTCCCTTGTGGGTTCCAGTCAAGGGCACCTCTGGCTATGATTGATTGTTCTCTTCTGAATGTATGTCCTATTCATTCCCACCTTCTTACCTTAATTTCCATTTGTATGGGCTGTTGCCCGCATCTTTTCCTTTGTTCTACATTTGTTATTACATCTGGCCATCTTATACGGAGGATCCGTGGGAGACATCTATTTTCAAATATCTGTAGTTTGGAGGTGATACTCTTTGAGACATGTCATGTCTCTGAGCAATACAGCAAGACTGACTTCACATTTGAGTTAAAGATTCTGATTTTGTTCTCTCTTGATATAGCTGAGGAGTTCCATATTGGTCGAAGGGCATTAAAAGCGCATCTGGCTTTATTTATCTTAGAACAGACATCACCATCGGTTCCCCCTCCTTTGTCAATGTTACTCCCCAGATATGTAAAGCTTTCTACTTCTTCAATAACTTGATCGTTGATCTTCATAGAGTCCATCTGCCTATTATTTATCCTCATTTCCTTTGTTTTATTTACATTTATGTGTAGCTCCATCTTTGCTGCTTTTGTCACTAATCTATTTGTTTTCTCCTGCATATCTTGCTGTCTATGTGACAGAAGGCACAAATCATCTGCACAGTCAAGATCCTCCAGCTGTTTGTTGAATGTCCACTGTATTCCTGTTTTCTCTCCTTTTGTTGTTTGTCTCATAACCCAGTCTATGACCATGAGAAAAAAATTGTTGATGATAGCTGACGCCGCTGTGTACTGCGAAGGGCTCTGATAGTTTTCCTTTGTGCACTACTTTGCATGAGGCCTCCTGGTAGAAATCTTGGATGATTTTAATGAATTTCTCTGGGATTCCAAAATGTCTCAGGATTTTACATATCACAGTACGGTCTATACTATCGAAAGCTTTTTCGAAGTCCACAAAATTTATATATAAGGTGGTCTGCCATTCGTTTGATTGTTCAATGAGGATTCTGAGTGTTGCTATCTGGTCTGTACATGATCTTCCTGCACGAAATCCTGCCTGTTCTTCTCTGAGTTTGTCACCAACCGCCTTCTTAATACTGCCCATCAAAACTCTGGTCAAAATTTTTCCAGCCACTGATAGCAGTGTTATACCCCTTCAATTGCCACATACAGTCAAGTTTCCTTTCTTTGGTAGCTTGATAATGTGGCCTTCCTTCCAGCTCTTTGGGGTGGCCTCTTTTTCACAGATTTTCTTGAAGAGCTAGTGTAGCAACTCTGTAGTGTATGGTATATCTGCCTTCAGATCTTCTGGTGGTATTCCATCTTGTCATGCACCCTTCCCATTTTTTTTAGCTGTTTTATTGCCCGAGAGATCTATTGTTTAGTGGGGGGGGGGGGGGGGGGGGGGGGTGTGGGGGGGGGGGGGGGGGGGGGGGGGGGGGGGGGGGGGGGGGGGGGGGGGGGGGGTTCATGTTGCACTGTAGTTGCTCTTCTGCTGATTCTATGATGGGTTGCTGTACTGGTTGGTTTCAGTTTAGGATTTCCTTAAAATATTCAGCCCATCTGGCTCTTTCTTTCTCTTCATTGCTAATGGTTTGTCCTTTTCTGCTCTTCATTGTTGTATTGTGGTTTAGCTGTTTCTTAGGTAAAGTTCTAGTGATATATAATGTTTTCAAGTCTCCTTTTTTTGTCGCAACCTCGGCTTCCTCTGTAAGTTTTTCAATAAATTCTCTTTTATCTTGCCTGGCCCTCTTTTTCACTTTCCTGTTAAGCTCTTGATATATTGTGAGCAGTTGTGTTTTCTGTTTTGCATCTTTACAGTTGTTTACTTGTTGTTTGATATTTCTTCTTTCTCTTACGAGGTTGCATGTGTTTTGTGTGAGCCATTCCTTCTGTTGTTTATTTCTTTTACCAAGAACTTCTTCACATGTATTCCTGTATGATTCCTGAATTGTGCACCAATGATTATCTATACTTTCCTCTTCAAAGTTCTCCAGTGCTTCAAATCTATTTCTCAACTTTAGGTTGAACTGAACTCGTGTGTCTTTGTTCATAAGGCTCTGGGTATTATACGAGGGGCGTTCAGAAAGTAATGCACCACATCGTTTTTCTCAGGAGCTGTTTATTCAAAAAGCATGAAATTTATACACAATATACATGGATATGTCATGTAAACATCGGTATTATTCAACATAATCCCCATTTACTTGTACGGCTTTATGCCAGCACGAAACAAGTGCATGTATTCCTAGCCCGTACCAGATTTTGTCTTGATCATGTAGCCATTTCTTCGCTGCATGAATCACTGCTTCATCATCTTCAAACCTTGTCCCACGGAGTGCATCTTTAAGTGGACCAAATAGATGAAAATCAGAGGGTGCCAAATGTCATGAAATATTCTAATCCACATATATAAATTATTAGGTAAATATGAAGCCTAACAAATAAAATTAATAAAGAAAAGAGCAATGGAAAAATAACAGTGCTGTCACAAAGAATGTACTCGAAATCCCCCTTGTTTTCTGCTTCGTCTGCAAATTGTAACGCTTTCACGTTGATAGTAAAAGCTTACTGTATTATACCCGCTTTCTTCAATGAAACGTGTGCTGTATTTCTTGGAAAAACATTAAGAGGCAGACTGCGTAATGACCTAAATTAATCCTAACATTAATTATATTACGTTACCAAAACGAACGAACAGATGGACAAAAGGATAAAAAGAGAAGGGAGAGGCAAAAAGCCGAACACTAAACACGCTTCGCGCGATACGCAAATGCTGCCATCACGCGTGTAAGTCTACATGCACTAATTTTTTTTTTCAGACGGACAGTGATAAAATACACTACCCTTTCCCAGAGTTAGGTTTATAAATCATAACAGACTCTTATTAGAAAAGATAACATTGGATGGGTTTACGGTTGAAAACATAACAGTACCCAGACAGCACATCTTCGAAACAGGAGGTAGAAGAAATTGCATATTTTGAACGCAGCTACGTAGCTCCTTTAAATTAGTATTTTTGGGTTCCTTAGGGCTTGCTGACAAATAATATGTAAAACGTTACGCAAATAGTCCAGGAATTAATAAATTATACCCAAAATAAAATATTGGGGGTGCCTGACAGCATAAAATCATTTCTGCTCATAAGATTTTTTTTTAACGTGTTTGAAAAAAATTTACGTTACAGAAATAGCCTACCATGTAAACTCCAAATTGATTGGAGCGCAACAAATGAAAGCCTAACCACGATTGGTCGGGCTATAAATACTATCTTGGTTGTTAGGGGAGACGGGAAAAGATAACATTTTTTCAAACACTTGTCGAAACGTGGCTCATTGGCCAGTCTCGCTGATATACACACTTGGGAGCGTTAGTTCGAGACCACTTGTTTAAATAACTAGTACACTTGGGAGCGTTAGTTCCATATATTGAACTTCGAGACCACTTGTTTAAAAAGTTAATAGCTTGATATAAAGCATCAGTGCGTTGAAGCCAGCATATATTTGGCTAAATAAAAGCCTGGAACATAGGCAGATGGAAATTTGTGCCAGTTTGTGCCAGAATTCATTGCTAATCAACGTATCTGTGTTATTCGTATGAATTGTGGGACAGTGGTCTTGATGGTAGTGAGCAGCACCTAGTCAGAGATTTGCTGAATCCAGAGTCGGACAGCATACTCCTTGGTCTTTTAGCTATCAGTGAGGTGTCTCCTGAGCCCAGAGGAGAATTCGAGCAGAGGAGTCCTTTCCTGCCGCCATCACGCCAGATAAGCAAATTGGCCAGCTGAGCTCAACATTATGTCCCCTCATCTTGAACTGACTTTTTAAAATTAACATTAAGAGGGGAATTTACTTGTCTTAAAATCAGGAACTGTGTACATCTCCAATACTAGTCCCTAAAGACAAACTATTGAAGTCATGATGACAAATACCAACAGAGCTTGAACAAAACAAAACCAGTATTACCTCATTTTACTACTACACAACTGACACACATAGAACATTTGTAATAATATATGTCACTACAATATTCATATTAAATACATTCTGTACATAACTTGTAATTTAAATTGATTGTGCTTCCTGGTTCCCTTGTAGTTGAATCAGGACACATATTCATTCATGCCAGTAATGAATACATATTGTTATTCGAAAGTTTATCAGTGACTCTTTTAAGATATCTTTGTAGAGTGTTATATGTATGTGAGTGTCACAGTGTTGTCAAGAGTAGTGGATTAAATTAAATTGTTTATCTGTCTGTTGTTGTGACTTACACTTCATCATACACATACCCTAGACACATAACGTAGCATCACACTATTCCAGAATAATTCTGACTGAGATATAGAGATATGTGGTAGCAAGTAAGGTTATCTATAATACACTACTCTTAATAGATATAGATACCTTCACAGCTGATCTCAGTCAGTACACTAAGTTCCCTATAAGTATTTATAACATCCCACTTCACCACATATATTGGGGTCTCGCTCTTGGGATTTTGAATCTTTAACTATTAAAAATATTGGGGGTAATTCACTTCAGGGAATATAAGAATTAAAAGGTATCCTTGGGTGGAATTAAATAAGGTTGAGCTCACGGTGCCTGTGTTGTCCATTAGATATATAGTTAGAAATTGAATTGTTGGTTAGACATTATATAAAGTTACCTGATAGACAATGGCGGACCTGGCCAAATTTCGATCTGCTGCGGTTCAGACTGCAAAAGAGTTAGGATTAGATGGGCAAGTTATGGTTGCCTATGTCACAACGGAATGTGACAAATTTATTGAACGCGAAGAAAGAAGGTTTGAAGCCGAAAGAAAGTTAGAGGCTGACAGGGAAATTAAGAGGTTGCAGATTGAGGCTGAGGCTAAGAAATTGGAGGCAGAAAGAGAAGACAAACGATTGGCTGCAGAAAGGGAAGAGAAGAAATTAGCTGCAGAAAGGGAAGAGAGGAAATTAGCTGCAGAAAGGGAAGCAGAAGATAAAAGATTACAAAGGGAACATGAGTTACGACTAAGGGAGTTTGAGTTTCAAGGCCATGCTCCTGAAAATGGTGCCAGTCCCTTTGCCTCTGATGCTACGGTTACTCAGGGAGCCTCAATCTCAGCTATGAATTTTCATTTAGATCATTTTGTTGAGAAAGACGATGATATTGAGAGCTATATAAATAGGTATGAGCTATTAGCTACCACGTATGGGTTGGAGAGAGAAAGGTGGAGCTTAAAGTTATCTCAGGGACTTCGTGGGGCAGCTTATGAAGTTTTTGCAAAAATGAGCAGAGGTGATCAGGAAAATTATGACATGCTAAAGCAGGCTCTTTTGTTAAGGTATGAAAAGAATGCAGAGTTTTACAGGAAAAAATTTAGGAATGCTAAACTACTGTCAGGTGAAACCTATCACCAGTTCTCTGCACGAATAGAGACATACTTGGAGAAATGGACTTCTCTGGGGAAAACCCAAGATCTTAAGGAAATGGTCCTTATAGAGCAACTAAGGGAGTCCATGGCTCCAGACCTGAGAAAGTTTCTCATGGAACAAGGTGCAGAGAGGCTGGGTGAGTTGCTAAATGTTGCTGAAAGGTATCAAGCAGCTCAAGCAGAGGTAACAGGTAATAAAAAGAAAAAGGTGGATAACTTTAGGGCACCACAGAACTTTAATAAATTTGATCCTAGGGATCAAAATAAAGGTAAGCACCAATTTGATAGGCCACGGTATGAAAATAAAAATAAAGTCCCACAATTCGATGAAAGGAAATATGATGAAAGAAAATCTTTCAACCAAGGAAAAAGGTGGTGTAAAAATTGTCAGATGGACAATCATGACACTGACCGTTGCAGAAGGAAACCTGTGTATATGGCAACCCTTCAGGTCAGGTCGACCTCAAGACAGGAGGAGGATATTATGTTAGATACCACTCCAGAAGAGATGAGGAAGGCACAGGCTGGGGATAAAACACTCAAGCCTTGTTACAGAAAATTGTCAACTTGTCATACAACTCCAGGCAAGGGAGATTTTTACATGAAAAACAAGTTGATGTATAGGAAGGCCGGAACTAGATCCCATGGTCACGGACAGCTGGTTCTTCCAAAGAGATATAGGACAGAATTAATAAGGAGCCTACATGTGAAACCAGATGGGGACCATGAGAAGATAGGTACCATCATTCAAAAGGTGGCTCACAATTATTATTGGCCCAAAGCAAGATGGGACATTGAGAATTTTGTAGAAAGGTGTAGCATAGCACATGAGGGAACCCCCACAAGTGGGAACATGGATCAGGACCTGGACACGCCATGGGGCAAAATCAGGCCTAACAATAAAAGGAAAAATAAATTTGATAAAGTGGACCAAATGGAATGGGAAGCCCCTTTTCACGGACAAGCTTCACTTAACTGTTTTACAATGGCCACTATGCGGAGAGTGCAAAAAGATGTCTTACCCCAGGATAAGCCGACAATCCCTCAATCGGACTTAAACAAACTGGAGGAAGAGGATGTAGAGAGGAAATCTCTCATCAAGAATTTTAAGAGGGGAGAAAGCCCCAAAAGAAAAATTGGTAGCGGTCGTTTTGTGAATGATAATTCTGGGAGGAAAAATCATCACTATAAAGCTTCAAGTGGAAGAGACCATACCGGTGCATGGACAAATAGGTCCACACAATTAAAGGTCCATATGTAGCTTTGTTAAGAACGTGGACTGATGAAAAGGCAGAGGAAAACATTACATCTTCATACCAATATGTGAATGAGCTGACCACTCGGTTGAAAACTGGCTGGAAACTTGCCAATGAAAATTTGAAACAAGCCAGGAAGAAACATGCTGCCTATTATAACAGGAAGGCGAAAGACAGAAATTTGGCTGTGGGAGAGAAGGTACTGCTTCTTTTGCCGGGAGTCAGAATAAGTTACAAATTGGATGGCAGGGTCCATATACAGTTCTAGAGAAGGTGTCTAGAACAAATTATAAGATAGATAAGAAGGGGAAAGAAAAAATCTATCATGTGAATCTCCTGAAGAAATATTTGGAAAGAGAACATCAGGAAGAGACACACTTGTTGACCTTGTCCATCGCCATGGAGATGAAAAAGGAACCACTTTCATCATTTGAATATCCATTACACCCCTGTGAGACAGCAGCACAGGTGAAAATCAGTACACATTTAACGAAAACTCAGAAAGAGAGAGTGCAACAGGTTCTAAATAATCATGCAGAGGTGTTAACAGACCGACCAGGGCATACAAACCTATTGGAATATGATATGAAACTCATAGACTCCACACCTGTCTGTATGAAACCATATTCGATTCCGTTTGCTAAGGAAAAAGCTTTGAAGGAAGAGATAGACTATCTATTGAAGGAAGGAATTATTTCGCACAGTGAGTCTTCGTATAGTTCCGGTGTTGTACTCTTTAAGGAAGCCCTCTGGAGAACATAGACTCTGTATAGATTACAGGAGACTGAATGCTATTACAGAAGGACAGGTGGATCCATTGCCGGATACAAATCAGCTGTTTGCCAGGCTAAATAAAGCTAAATATTTCTCAAAAGTGGATCTGAGTAAAGGATACTATCAGATTCCAGTAAAGCCTGAGGTTAGACCATACCTAGCTTTCAGTACCTCAGAAGGACACTATGAGTTTAATAGATTGCCATTTGGATTGAAGAATGCACCTAGTGTCTTCTCTAGAATGATGAGAAAATTATTGGATCCTCTGAATAATCCCTGTATAACAAATTTTATGGATGATATCCTTATAGCAACAGAAACATTTGAGGAACACATTGACTCTCTGAACATGCTGTTTGATCGACTTAGGGAGGCAAATTTAACAGCCCGACCAACCAAATGTTGCGTTGGATGTAAAGAATTGGAATTTTTGGGACACACAGTTTATCAGGGAAACATGACCCCTGACCCAAAGAACTTAGAGAAACTACAGAAAGCCCCGAGACCACAAACCAAGAAGGACGTGAGATCCTTTGTCTCATTATGTGGTTTCTACCAGAAGTATATCAAAAACTTTAATTCCATATGTGCACCGTTAACTGAATTGACACGTAAAGGACATCCAGATCGCATTACATGGACTCCACAATGTGAAATGACTTACCAAGAATTGAAGGAAAAGCTCACAAGTAAACCCATTTTGAAATTACCTGACTTAAGTCAAGAATTCATAGTAAGGACGGATGCAAGTAATATTGGGTTAGGTGCAACTTTACTACAGAAATCAGATGCATTGGATGGGGAATTAAGCCCAGTGGCATATGCTAGCAGAAAGTTGAATAAAGCTGAAATCAACTACTCAACTAGCGAAAAAGAATGTCTTGCAGTAATATGGGCAATAAAGAAATTCAATATTTATCTATATGGGAAGGCATTTAAGTTGCAAACTGACCTTACTTAGTCGTTCCCCTTCTACCGTGAGGTGTAGAGGTTTGGAAGAGAGAGCGCCAGACCATTCTATCAGCTGTCTTCTTCCTGGCCTGGTTCCATTCTAGTCCTCGGTCCTTCAAAGATTGTCTAATGTTGTCCTCCCAGCGGACTCTGGTCGTCCTGGAGGTCTGGATCCCTGGCTCTTTGTTTCCCATGCTTGTCGTGGTAGCCGATCTTCTCCCATTCTGCAGACATGGCCAAACCATCTTAGTTGGGACTGTTCTATTTGGGTCTGCAGCGGATGGGATTTTAGGCCTTGACGGATCGTCTGGTTGCGGACCATGTCTCTTCTTGTTACTTCAACCACTTTTCCTCAGATACCTCATTTCTGAGGTTTGGATCTGGCTTTTGTGGGTTGTAGTCATTGCCCACGACTCGCATCCATATGTCAAGACTGGGACATAGGTGGAGCGGTATACAGCCATCTTCGTTTTCTTACCAACCTCTTTCTTGCTGAGGAATCCACGATTTATGGCCTGAAAAAAAGTCTCCCAGCCGCTGCTTTTCGAGTGGCCAACTCTTCTTTGATGCCTCCCTTTCGGTCTATAATAGCTCCGAGGTATTTAAAGTGGTCGACCTGCTCCAGGACCTGTTCTCCCAGCTTAATCTGATGTTTTCTTTCTTCTCGTGATATCACCATGATTTTGTTTTAGAGCTGCTTATGACCATCCCTCTCTTCTCCAGCTCTTCCTTCCAGACTTGCAGGTTGGATTGGAGATGTGCCTCTGATTTAGCAATCAGGGCAACATCATCAGCAAATGCCAGCTCCGAAATATAGACCTGTCTCATCTTCCAGTACCCCACTGAATACTTTCTTGTTCTCTCCTTACATGCCTTGATGACATCGTCCATAAGGAGTATGAAGAGGTAAGGTGATAGGATATCACCTTGTCTTACACCATTGGTGGTCCTGAACTCTTCTGACTTATGGTTTGCTGTCCTCACATAATTTCTGCAAGACTTGTAGAAGCTCTGTATAGCATGAATCAGAGGTGCTGGAATATTCTTCCTTGCCAAACAGTCCCAAAGTTTGCTCCAGGGGACCCTGTCAAACGCCTTTTCCAGATCTATGAAACAAAGATGGATGCAAACTGACCACAAACCTTTATCGTTTTTAGCACAGGCTAAGCATGAGAACTCTAGGTTACTCCGATGGTCTTTGCTTCTGGCTCCATATAATTTTAGCATTGAATATATATCTGGAAAAACCAATCTGGGAGCGGATTTTTTAAGCCGCCATCCGTGTGATGAGAATCACCGTAAACCCCAGAAATAATAATAAATTTCTCTATGTGTATATAGAATAAAGGACTGACATATAATGTCTGTTTTAAGAGGGGAGGTGTCATGAAATATTCTAATCCACATATATAAATTATTAGGTAAATATGAAGCCTAACAAATAAAATTAATAAAGAAAAGAGCAATGGAAAAATAACAGTGCTGTCACAAAGAATGTACTCGAAATCCCCCTTGTTTTCTGCTTCGTCTGCAAATTGTAACGCTTTCACGTTGATAGTAAAAGCTTACTGTATTATACCCGCTTTCTTCAATGAAACGTGTGCTGTATTTCTTGGAAAAACATTAAGAGGCAGACTGCGTAATGACCTAAATTAATCCTAACATTAATTATATTACGTTACCAAAACGAACGAACAGATGGACAAAAGGATAAAAAGAGAAGGGAGAGGCAAAAAGCCGAACACTAAACACGCTTCGCGCGATACGCAAATGCTGCCATCACGCGTGTAAGTCTACATGCACTAATTTTTTTTTCAGACGGACAGTGATAAAATACACTACCCTTTCCCAGAGTTAGGTTTATAAATCATAACAGACTCTTATTAGAAAAGATAACATTGGATGGGTTTACGGTTGAAAACATAACAGTACCCAGACAGCACATCTTCGAACAGGAGGTAGAAGAAATTGCATATTTTGAACGCAGCCACGTAGCTCCTTTAAATTAGTATTTTTGGGTTCCTTAGGGCTTGCTGACAAATAATATGTAAAACGTTACGCAAATAGTCCAGGAATTAATAAATTATACCCAAAATAAAATATTGGGGGTGCCTGACAGCATAAAATCATTTCTGCTCATAAGATTTTTTTTTTAACGTGTTTGAAAAAAATTTACGTTACAGAAATAGCCTACCATGTAAACTCCAAATTGATTGGAGCGCAACAAATGAAAGCCTAACCACGATTGGTCGGGCTATAAATACTATCTTGGTTGTTAGGGGAGACGGGAAAAGATAACATTTTTTCAAACACTTGTCGAAACGTGGCTCATTGGCCAGACTCGCTGATATACACACTTGGGAGCGTTAGTTCGAGACCACTTGTTTAAAATAGCTTGATAAAGCATCAGTGCGTTGAAGCCAGCATATATTTGGCTAAATAAAAGCCTGGAACATAGGCAGATGGAAATTTGTGCCAGTTTGTGCCAGAATTCATTGCTAATCAACGTATCTGTGTTATTCGTATGAATTGTGGGACAGTGGTCTTGATGGTAGTGAGCAGCACCTAGTCAGAGATTTGCTGAATCCAGAGTCGGACAGCATACTCCTTGGTCTTTTAGCTATCAGTGAGGTGTCTCCTGAGCCCAGAGGAGAATTCGAGCAGAGGAGTCCTTTCCTGCCGCCATCACGCCAGATAAGCGAATTGGCCAGCTGAGCTCAACATTATGTCCCCTCATCTTGAACTGACTTTTTAAAATTAACATTAAGAGGGGAATTTACTTGTCTTAAAATCAGGAACTGTGTACATCTCCAATACTAGTCCCTAAAGACAAACTATTGAAGTCATGATGACAAATACCAACAGAGCTTGAACAAAACAAAACCAGTATTACCTCATTTTACTACTACACAACTGACACACATAGAACATTTGTAATAATATATGTCACTACAATATTCATATTAAATACATTCTGTACATAACTTGTAATTTAAATTGATTGTGCTTCCTGGTTCCCTTGTAGTTGAATCAGGACACATATTCATTCATGCCAGTAATGAATACATATTGTTATTCGAAAGTTTATCAGTGACTCTTTTAAGATATCTTTGTAGAGTGTTATATGTATGTGAGTGTCACAGTGTTGTCAAGAGTAGTGGATTAAATTAAATTGTTTATCTGTCTGTTGTTGTGACTTACACTTCATCATACACATACCCTAGACACATAACGTAGCATCACACTATTCCAGAATAATTCTGACTGAGATATAGAGATCTGTGGTAGCAAGTAAGGTTATCTATAATACACTACTCTTAATAGATATAGATACCTTCACAGCTGATCTCAGTCAGTACACTAAGTTCCCTATAAGTATTTATAACATCCCACTTCACCACACCAAATCGGGACTATAGGGTGGATGGGGTAGTACAGTCCAACCCAATTTGGTGATTGCTTCCCGTGTTGCCAGACTTGTGTGAGTTCGCGCATTGTCATGAAGGAGAAGCAGGTCTGCTAGATTCTTGGGCGGCCGAACTCTGCGAAAACGTTGATTGAGTTTTTTTCAATGTCTTAATGTAAGCTTGCGAATTGATTGTCTCTCCTCTTGGCATAACGTCCACAAGAATCACACCTTCAATGTCCCAAAAGACAGTGATCATGACCTTTCCAGCTGAAGGAATTGTCTTGAATTTCTTTCTTCTTGGTGATTGCAGATGATGCCACTCCATTGAATGTCTTTTTGTCTCAGGTTCAAAATGATGTGCCCAGGTTTCGTCACCTGTACAACTGTAACGATCTTAGCCAAAAAGTTCTCTCCATCAGCATTGAAACGCTCCAACAATTCAGAAAAAATTGCTTTCCTTTGCAATCGGTGGTCATTTGTGAGACTTCGAGGAACCCATCTTGCGCAAACCTTAGAAAATCCGAGAGTTTTTGTAACTGCATTTGCACTACCAATGCTGACTGACAGCTGTAAGGCCAATTGTTGAGTAGTGATTCGCCTATCGGTAAGAATAATGCCCTCAGCGCATTTCAACATTTCTGCGTTGGTGGCTGTGGCAGGACGTCCACAGCGCGGCCGATCAAGCAGCTCCGTATCTCCATTTCCTGATTCTTTGATTCTCCGAACCCAGCGACTGACTGTACTCCTGTCGACTGCAAAACTTCCATACACATCACATAGACGCTTGTGAATATTCACAACAGTTTCCTTCTCTGCAACGAGAAATTCTATCACAATTCGCTGTTTATAACGCAAGTTGCTAACACGCTCCATTTCAACGGTTTACGGCAGTCGTGTTATTTGGCCGGTTGCGGTGCAATTTAGTGCAAACAATTGGCACATGCCATATTTGAAGTGTGCAAAATTTCATTCTTCTATCTTCATTATTAGCTGAAAAAAATGATGTGGTGCATTACTTTCTGAACGCCCCTCGTATTTCGGGCTTGCTCTTTCTGCTCTCTCTTTGTGCGCTCTCAGTTTTATCCTCAGTGATGCTAGGAGAAGGTGGTGGTTGACGCTACGTCAGCTCCTCTCTTTACTCTAACATATTGTAGGCAGCGTCTCCATTTTCTTTCTTTGGTGAAGTGGTCTATCTGATTGTGCTTGTGCCCATCTGGGGAGTTCCGTGTAGTCTTGTGTCTGCCTTTGTGTGGGAAGATAGTCCCTCCGATGACCAGGTCATTCAAATCACAAAAGTTTACAAAGAGTTCCCCATTTTCATTTCTATTTCCTATGCCATTCTTTCCCATGATTAGTTCACAGGTTTTGTTGTCTACTCCTACTTTTGCTTTTAAATCTCACATTACTATCTTAATGTCTCTCCTGTGTGTTTTGTCCAATGTTCCTTGGAGTTCATCATAGAAATCTTGCTTATCCTCGTATAATTACTTGCGATTTGATTGGTTCCAGTACCCATCGTCCTCGCATATAATTACTCAGTCAATAGTTTTATTTGAAAACGACTTTCTACCAATAGCGTGGGGCGTGTTTAACCGTGATTTACTTTTCACGGTGGAATTTCACTGTGAGGATATTTTTCCCGATGCGAATAACAGAGAGGTGTGTCGGTTTCGCAACAATATCAAAATATAATACAAAAGGCTTTTATTGCATTTAGAAATACATAGAGATCAATAGAAATCAAGTCTAACAAATTGTGAATCTAAATTAAAGTGTCAAGTCAGTCCTGAAATTCAGTTCTGAAACATGGAGAAAAACGAACATAACCACTAACAAAGGTACAGACGTTCATAAATGCGTGCTTGTGTAGAATAGAATCTATGAAATATATAGTACGACAAGATCACTAATGTGGAAGTTATGATAAGTGTGCCATCAGCTCCAGCTCTTTCTATGTCTTCATTATAATTTTCATTTATTTCTCCAGTTATCTTCTCCTTGAGTTTATTTGGGTTTTATTATTTTTTTCTGACACATATTATTCAGTGAGGGCTAATTCAATCGCGCTGCATTTATACACATATGAATAGCAACATCCTTAGAGCACATGATACTGTTATCGTTTCATGTATTTACTACCATTATATTCGTTTTCTCCCGATATATATTCAGACCCTTTTGCTGTGACCTCTCATCAAGGATTTCATTTTATTTTGCACGTGTTATGGGCAATGGCTACAAACCACAAAAGGCAGCTCCAAACCTCAGAGGAAGGTGGTTGAAGTAACAAGAAGAGGCATGGTCCATAACTAGACGATACGTCATAGCCTCAGAACCCAGCCCCTGCAGACTTAAGTGGAACAATTCAAATAACGATGGTTTGGCCATGTCTGCAGAATTGGAGAAGATCGGCTACCACGACAAATATAGGAAACCATAGAGCCAGGGATCAAGACCTCCAGGTCGACCCAGAGGTTTGCTGGAAGGACAACATTAGACAATCTCCGAAAGACCGAGGACTTGATTGGAACAAGGTCAGGAGGAAGCCGATAGGATAATATGGCGATCTCTCAGGCAAACTTCTACATCCCAGGGTAGAAGAGGAACCACTAAATAAGTAATTTAGTATCTGCTACTGGACATGATAGCCAGGTCGTCAGCAAAATTTAGATCCTATTATTTCTTATTTTTTTAATGACCCCTTATGGGGCTCAAAGTGAGGTCTATTGACTTTATTGTGTAAAATGTGTTTTTGATCTTAGCCAAACGGCCGAGATACGATCCTATCTGAGCTTTTTTAGAGGGTAGGTTTTTTTTGCTATATCATTGAATGTTGTTGTTGTTTTGAAACGGTGATGAATGGAGAGCGGGCACTTAACAGCTGACCATTATTGCCTCTTCTCGTTCCATCTTGGTCTACTCTGTTCAACCTGAAAATTGGTTATAATTGGGATATTTAGTGTCATTTTATTTACTAATTTTGTATTAAGTTTAAATGACTATTGTCTTTTGCAGTTGCTGGTTTTAATTTATATTAGTATTTGTCATTTTATTTTCAGTTTTTTGTATTGTATATAGATAGCTATTGTCCTTTGCACTTGGTTTTAATTTGTATTAGTGTTTTTTTAATCTCTTTGCCTTTCCTTGTCTTGTGAGTAGTTAATGGTTTTGCTAATTTTTCTGGTTTTATTTTTTTTAAATGATTTGTTAGTTTTTGTTGCATAATTTCTATTTGGTTGAATGTCTTTTCTGAAGTACTAACCTTATACCTTTTCCTTTGTTTCATATATCTTTTAAGTATTGATTGTGCATCTCCTGGGGCATCTATACTTAAAACCTTATCACCTGTCATGCCTATATTGTGACTTCTATAGTAAGTTTTTAATTCTAGCCTATGTTGTTCGTACTTTTTACAGAGGATCAGGTAGTGGTCTATGTCATTCTCTTCCTGACATTCTTGGCAGTGAGGTTCCTCTATCATAAAGTATGCTGCACCGAGACGGAGAAGCCACAGTTTTCTGTTCGATGGTATCTTTAATTCTTCTCTGACCTGGCACGTCCTTGTTGGTTCTTTCAGCAGTTTGAACGCGTGTCTGCCTTTTCTACGGTTCTTCCATGTTGTCTTCCATTCCTCGTTTATAGTTAGCTTCACTTGGCTCTTGATCTCCGACCTTCCCAGTCCTGCTCTTATATTGTTTTTACTCATTCTTCCATTCTTGGCGTTCTGGTCTGCCAACTCGTTACCAGCTATACCTATGTGTGCTGGAACCCACACTAGCCCCTCACACTACATCGTCTGTTCCCTAGTGATGTATTAATTGCTAGAATTTCTTCCTTTATGTCTGGCCGGCTACATTTACCTGGGTGTTCTAGTGCTTGTAGTGATGACAGTGAGTCTGTAAATATTGTAACAGCGTTTGGTGGGTTATCTTCAATTATTTCTAAACTTTTTAAAATTGCTACCATCTCTGCGGTAAAAATTGAAGCCCCTTCAGTTATACTGTACCTTTTTTTTAATTCCCCATTGCGGTATTACAACTCCTGCACCTAGTTGCCCACTATCACCCTTGGATCCATCAGTGTAGACGGCCAGACTTTGTTTAATTAGTTGATCTATGACCTTTCTACTTATCATTTTGGCTTCCTTATCTTCTATGTTTTGTTTGATCTTTTCAGTAAGTGAGTAGTCTATGATTGGTGTTTTTAGTTCCCAGGGTGGTATTTTGCTTCTATATTTATTACTATTTTTAATTGTGTTTGATAGTTCTTTGAGCTGAGTTAGATCTTCTATAGTTCTCCACCCTGTTGGATATCTATCTTTATTTAAGGGAACGTCCCATACACTTGGTTGGTTTTTGACAAATGCTTTATGTGCTGGGTGGGTCACTTCTTGTGCTACTTTACTCCAATAATTTAATCTTAGTTCTTTCCGTCTTAGACCAAGGGGTGGTATGCCAAGAGCTACTTCTAGCGCTTCTACTGGTGTTGATATAAATGCACCTGTAATGGTTCTCATGGCTGCATTTTGAATCCTGTCCAGTTTTGCTTTGTTAGAAGCTGCAGCTGAGTCATAGACTATGCTGGCATAATCCAGTTTCCCCCTGATGAAAGACTTGTAGAACATAAGCATTATTTTATTGCTGGCCCCCCATCCATTACCTTTTACTATCCTTAGTATATTTAGGGGTCCCCTACAGCTTTCTACTAAATTGTCTATATGTTTATTATAATTGAGTTGTTTATCTAAAGTTATGCCCAGAAATCTTGTTGTTAAGGATGTACATATTTTCTGACCTTTAATGGTTATATTGATTTTGTTATATATATATTTTTTAATTTCCTTTGCTGAATATCATACCTGCTGTTTTTGTTTACATTAATTTGGAAGCCCCAACTTTTCATCCACTCTGAAACTTTGTCTATTTGTTTTTGTAGTTTTTGGTAAACATGGTCCAAGTTTTTTCCAGATCGCCAAATGGCACAGTCATCTGCAAATTGTGATACTGCATTCTTAATGTCATTAAATTCATCTGCTAAATCATTAACAGCTATAGTGAAAATTGAAGGAGAAATCACTGATCCCTGAGGAATCCCATTCTGTTGTTCATATATTTCTGACCTATCATTATTCACCTGTACAGCAAAATACCTGTCCTGTAAAAAGTTTTCTAGATACCTATAGGTTTTACCAGTAATGCCAATCTTTTTCATTTTGTAAAGAGCTCCATCTCGCCAGCATTCATCATATGCTCTAGCTACATCTAGAAAGACTGCCACTGTTTTCTCTTTCCTCTTGAACCCTAGCTTTACATCATGTTCTAATCTTACAAGCTGGTCTACTGTACTTCTGTCTGCTCTAAACCCTGACTGGTTTGGGCTATATAACTGGTTTTTTTCTAGGTAGAATTTAACTCTTTTATTCACAACAGTTTCCAGTATTTTACCTAGTTGTGATGTTAAGGAGATAGGCCTATATGAACTTACATCATGGGCTTCCTTATTGGGTTTTAGGATGGGTACTATCATAGCTACTTTCCATGCTTTTGGTATCATTCCTAAGCTCCAGATTTTGTTGTAGAGGGAAGTCATTTTGTTTATAATTTTTTTGGGTACTTTCTTAAGGATTTTATAACTAAGTATATCATGCCCTGAGGCAGTATTAGATTTCTCATTTATTGCACTAGTTACTTCTTCCTCTGTTATATCAGCATCTAAATAGTTTGTTTCATCTATCTGATCTGGTAGTTCTTTTGAAAACTGTATCCTAAGTCTTTCTCTTCTGTCATTTTCTTCCTGTCCAAGACTACTTTTTGCACTGACTTTATAGAAATACTCAGCAAGGGCATTAGCTTTTTCTTTATCTGTTTCTGCTCTCTTTGGTAGTTTGATTGTTGGCATTATTGTTTTCTTATTGTTCCCTTTGATTGCCTTAAGCTTTTTCCATACTTCTTTATTTTGAGTGCTAGGTTTAAGTGACTGACAAAACTCCTTCCAGTTAGTTTCTTTGGCTTTAAATATTATTCTGTTAGATTCATTCCTAATATGTTTATACTCATCATAGTTTTCTTCTGTTCTGTTATTTCTATATTTTTGTAAGGCCCTTTTTCTTCTCTCATGAATTTCTGCACAGCTTTTATTCCACCAGGCAACTGGTTCTTTATTCCACTGAGTTTTTCTTTTTTTATTAATGTTATTTATTGGTTTTAGGTGCTGTGGAATATTTTTATTTGGTATATATTTTATTGCTATTTTCAGAATTTCATTGGTCAGTGTTTCTGCCCACAAGTCAGTATCATCTGTTTCCATGTCTTTATATTCCATCACCTCCAGGTCTGATTGGAAGGCTTCCCAGTTTGCTTTTTTATAGTTGAAAGTCGGTTTGTCTGGTTCTGGGTTTGGAATGACTTTTTCATGCATGGTTATTACAATGGGCAGATGATCTGAGTTTGTGTCTTGTAACACTTCCCAATTTACATTCGCTAGGTTGTTAGTTGCTATACTTATGTCTATTGCTGAGTCTGCCCTGTTATTCATTCATAACCCTCCACTCCCAAAGGAGCATAGGCCTTCAACAAACACATGCCAAGTCCTCCTGTCCCGTGCCATCATCTCAAGTTCTTTCCATGTTCTCCTCATCATTTTCACCTCTGTTTCCATATCTCTTCTCCATGTACTTCTTGGTCTTCCTCTGCCTCTCTTGCCCTGGGGGTTCCAGAACAAGGACTGCCTTGTAATGCTATCAACAGGTTTCCTCAGTGTGTGTCCTATCCATCGCCATCGTCTTCTTCTCATCTCTTGTTCCACTGGCACTGCCCTGTTAGCTTGTGGATTAATTCTAGTTGCAGTTCCATCATTTAGTATTAGCAGGTCATTGTTTTCTATAAAGTCAAGTAGGCGTTTTCCTGCATTGTCTGCATGTTGTCCACCCCCTCCATAATGACCTGGGAATTAAATCGCCTATCGTGACTGATTTCCTAAGTCCTGGTGCTTATGGCTAGTATTTCTTCATCTTTAATTGTGCCATCTTTAGCGTATATATTTAATATTGTTAGATTGTTTGGTTCCGCTGCTATAGTTACCTGGATACCTTCTATGTTGGTTGTATCAAATACTTCCCAGTTGAACTTTAACATCATCTAGTATCCCTTTTATTTTGGTTAAACTATCAAATTTGCTCTTATTTTGTATTTCCTGTACTCGTGGGCCCATTATCAACAATGTTTTCAAGAAATTCCTCATTCAGACTTGTCATTTTGTACCTAATTTGTTTCACTAAGTATGGTAAAAGTACCTCAACTTGTTCTTTGATAGTTTCTTCTAGGTTGCTTTTGTTTTCCTGTTGTATTATGTTCTTTTTGACCACTTTCCTATTTTCATCCAATACTACATTCGCTTCTCTCCCTAGGTTAATCTCCTGTCTTTCACTTTCCATTCTTTTTAGTACTATTTCATTTTCCTCTTTTAATTCAGACAGTTTGACTAGTATTATTTCATTTTCTTCTTTCAGTACAGTCAATTTAGCTTCATCCTGGGAAATTTGGTGCTGTATGGCTTTCACTTCTTGAAGCAATGCCTCTGCACTTTTCAGCGCATTCACATTTTCCAATGTTGTAGCTGAACTGTCTGGCTGACTGTTTTCTTTTGTTTTGTTAGTTACTTTCTGGTCTTTTTCTTTTGACAGCTGCGTTTTAATAGTTTTAATTTCTTCTTTTACAGACTTGATTTCTTCTGCAACTTTACTGTTTGTGTTTTTGGTGTTTTCTTTTATTTCTTTAATTACTGTTTTGAAAGGGGTTTTGGTTGTTATAGATTCCTTCAGTGCTTTTTTGGTCTGCTGATATACTGGGCAGCCCTGGAATCTGGCGCTGTGGTTCCCTTTGCAATTTATGCATTTTCTGTTTTCGTTGCCCTTTTTTATAGTCAGTATCTGCCTTAGCCTTTTCGCACTGCGTAAAAGGGTGAGCCCCAGCACAAAACCTACAAACTGCCTTACCCCTGCAACTGTGTCGACCATGGCCAAACTTCATGCAGTTGGAGCATTGAAGCACAGGGGGAATGTAAGCTTCTGTATTCTTTTTAATTTTCCCAAATAGTAGTGTCTTGGGGGGTTCCCTCCCTTCTGTTGTTATTACTATCACTGGGGTTACAATACTCCCTTTCACTGCAATTCTGTCTACATGTACCAACTTCATGTCTGGGTTCTGTTTTGGAGGTTGTTTTTAACTTCCTCGCTTGACAGGGTTGTGTTTATACCTTTAATAACACATCTGCTTGTCTCTTTTGCTAGCTCTATCTTCACTTTTATGTCGTGTGGAAGAGTCACTGTTTTGACTTCTACTTTTATTTCCTCTAACATCTCTTTTATTCTGTCACTCTGATTTGGGGTAATGATTATGCCAAAATGGGTTTTTGAAATTTTGGCTATCGCCTTTTTGCCTAACACAGGTTCAAGGATGGTTATAATTTTGTCTTCATCCAGTGCCTTGATCTTGACCGCCTCACCAGCTACTTGCGTTAACTTTAAACGACATATGTTTACTACATGCTCATCTTTATTTTGAGAAACTGCATGGGTTGCTTTATGTCTTGAGTCTTCTTTGGTACTTTCTGTGCTTTCATTGCTATTCTTTTGGTTAGTATTTTCTTCAATGAGGTCCTGATTATTCTCTTCTAATTTATCGTGCCTGGTGTACTTAACTTTGATTTTAGCTGCTTCTGCCCACGTTTTGCCTTCCTTTGTTGTTTTTACTTTTGAGCCTCCATCCAGTTTTCCCCTTATTGTCTCTATCCTGTCCTTTATTTCTGTGTCTCTGACTTCAGGCTTCGTGGTCCTGTTTTTTCTGTCAGGTTTGGTGTTTTGTCCTTTTCAGGCGACTTGGCCCATGCTTTTCCTTCCCCCGGACTGTTTTCTGGTTATTGGTGTCATTGTCCCTTTCTATTAATTTGCTACTACTCTTTTATTATGTGCTTGGTTTTGTATGAACTTTAAAGTTTATCCTTAGTCTTGCTGCTTTAATCTTATGTTGTGTAAATCCTTTTTTTAAATTTTATAATATTATTATTTAAGAAACACTTTTAAACCTGTCTAATAGACCTTGTTGAACAGTTTAATCTAGTTCGAATTTTGCCAGGTAACGTTAATATATTTGTTTTTACTTAAATTATAATTTGATGGTTGAATATTATTTTTTGTAATCTATGGTTTTTGGTTTATTTTATTTTATTTTCCTCACTACAATTCCTAAATTATTTATAGTAATAGTTAAATATTTCCCTAATACTTAATATTAACTGCAATAATCTAATAATTACACCAAACTATAAAGGAAATCACCACTTAAATTATGTCTGTCAAGATAGCTGCCAGATCTTACACAAGCAAGTGCCTCGTGGCGTTTGGATCTATTTAATTTCTATTATTTTTATTTATCTATTTATTTTATTTTATTTTTGTGGTAAAATTCGTGAGTTATATTAATAATCCAGGATATACTTAACTAGTCATCAATTACTTGATATTAAATGTAATAAGTTAATACTTAAATCAAACTAAAAAACACTTTTAAACTTGTCTAGTAGACCTTGTTGAAAGGTTAAATCTAGTTAGATTTTTGCCAGGTAACTTTAATTTTATTTTTCCTCCCTACAATTACTAATAATAATAATAGCCCCTTCAGTCATAACTGACTATGGGAATGCGCCCCTGAGGTGACAGCCCTCAGCTGCTTATTTTCCTGGTGCTCCTTTCGAAGTTTTCTCCTCACCTCTGCTTCTTGTGTTAGCCTCTCTTCGCCCAATCTGAGGTGGCGCCGTAAATAGCATCGCCACTTAGTGAGATCGGCAGCTTCATCCTCCCATGTTGCTGGATCCATGTCCAGTGCCCTCATATCTCTCTTGCACACATCTTTGAACCTCAGCTGTGGTCGCCCAACTGTTCTCTTGCCATCTGCTAATTGTCCGTAGAAGATATCTTTTGGGATGCGACCATCTTCCATGCGGCGAACATGGCCAAGCCAGCGAAGTCTGCGCTGTCTAAGAAGCGTATACATACTTTGAAGGCCAGCACGTGACAACACCTCGACATTTGTCACTTTATCTTTCCACGAGATGCCGAGGATGCGGCGTAGACACCGCAAATGGAAGGTATTGAGCCTTCTTTCTTGCTTAGCATAGGTCGTCCAGGTCTCGCTGCCATATAGGAGTGTGCTGGTGACGCAGGCATTATATACCGCAGCTTTGGTCTTCATTGTGAGTTTAGAGTTTCCCCAAACACGCGATGTGAGGCGGGCAAAGGTAGCTGCAGCTTTGCCAATGCGGCTGTCGATTTCTGTATCCAGTGAGAGGTTGTCATTGATGGTAGACCCTAGGTATGTGAAGTGGTGCACCACTGCCAATTCATAGTTATCGATAGTGATAACTGGTGCAGCACCCACATCCTGACTCAGCACATTCGTTTTCTTTAGACTTTTTGTGAGGCCAAAGTCCTTGCATGCTTTAGTGAAGCGATTCATCAAGCTCTGAAGCTCCTGTTGGCTTTGAGTGACGACTGCAGCATCATCAGCGAACAACAAGTCTCTTATAGTGACCCTTCTGATTTTTTGTTTTTGCCTTCAGCCTTGAAAGATTAAACAGACGGCCATCTGACCTAGTGTGAAGGCATATTCCTTCAGTTGCATCTCTGAATGCATGTTTCAAGAGTAAGGCAAAGAAGATTCCGAAGAGGGTCGGAGCCAGAACACAGCCTTGTTTAACGCCACTTCGTATATCAAAGGGCTGAGACGTGTTTCCAGCATATTGGACTGTTCCCTTCATGCCGTCATGGAATGACTTTATCATTTCCAGCATTTTAGAAGGGCAGCCTATTTTCAGGAGGATTTTAAAGAGTCCATCCCTACTAACCAGGTCGAATGCTTTTGTGAGGTCTATAAAGGATATATATAATGGTCTTTTCTGCTCTCTTGATTTTTCCTGAAGCTGGCGGAGAGAGAAGATCATGTCTGTTGTTGATCTGCCAGCTCGGAATCCACACCGTGACTCTGGATATATGCGCTCAGCTAACTTGTGTAGTCGCATTAAGATGACTTTGGCAAAAACCTTACCAACAATACTAAGAAGAGAGATGCCTCTGTAGTTATTGCAATCACTTCTGTCTCCTTTATTTTTATACAGTGTTACAATCTTGGCATCTCGCATGTCTTGAGGAATAGTTGTCTCTTCCCAGCACTGGCACAGCATCCTATGCAGGGGATGTAATAGCGTACTCTTACAGCATTTGATTAAATCAGGAGTAATCCCATCACTGCCTGGTGCTTTGCCAGAGGCCAAGCTATCAATGGCCTTGCTGAGTTCCTCTAATGTTGGTTCGGCATCCATCTCCTCCATAGTTGGCAGACTGTTGACACCACCAAGGGCTGCAGGCGTAACAGTATTGTCTCTAGCGTAAAGCTCAGAGTAGTGCTCGACCCACCTCTCCATCTGCTTACCCTTATCGGTTAGCTTCTCTCCGCTGATGGTTTTTAGCGGTGCCGTCTTACTTTTATGGGGGCCAAGTGCTTTCTTTATACCGTCATACATTTGTCTAATGTTGCCTGTTTGCGCTGCGATCTGGATGCTCTCACTGAGCTGGAGCCAGTAGTCATTTGCACAGCGTCGAGCAGTTTGTTGAACTTTGCTTCTCGTAGCCCTCAGAATCTGTAGGGTTCTGGCACTCGGTGAACGTTTGTGTTCATTCATAGCACTGCGCTTAGCTTCAATGACAGGTGCCATCACATCTGATGAAGCATCAAACCAGTCATTTGACTTTGCTGTTTTCTTACCAAAGGTGGCAAGTGCAGTACTTTGAATGGTGTTCCGTAGATGCTCCCAGTTCTCTGTAATAGTATCACCATGCTGAGGGCTACTGAGCACTTTCTCGAAGGTCGCAGTGAATTGAGCGATCATGAAAGGGTCTGACATCTTGCTGGTATCAATGCGTGGTTTCCCTTCATGTCTGACACGATAGAGTTTTCTTGGTTGTGCTCTGATTTTGCAGCAAACCAAGGAGTGATCTGTATCACAGTCTGCACTATGGTACGAGCGCGTGGAGAGCACAGACCTGAGGAGTGGCCTTCTGACGAGAATCAGGTCAAGTTGGTGCCAGTGCTTGGATCGTGGGTGTCTCCATGACACCTTATGCTTGGGTTTTGTATGAAAGTAGGTGTTGGTCACGCAGAGGTCATGGTGGACGCACAACTCTAAGAGCCGTTGTCCATTTTCATTCATCTTGCCAATACCAAACCTGCCCAGACATGAAGGCCATGAAACATTATCGGCACCCACAATTCCTAAATTATACAAATATTTATAGCAATAGTTAAATAGTACCCTAATACTTAATATTAACTGCAATAATCTAATAATTACACCAAACTATAAAGGAAATCACCACTTAAATTATGTCTATCAAGATGGCTGCCAGATCTCACACAAGCAATTGCCACGTGGCGTTTGGAACTATTTAATTTTTAATTTCTTTTGCCGTAAAATTTTGGGTTATATTAAAATTCCAAGCGAGACTTAACTAGTCACCAATTACTTGATATTAAATGTAATAAGCTAGTACTTAAATCTAACTAAAAAGGAATCGCCACTTATATTTATTAGATCTATCAAGCGTATATAATAGAATACCTAAGTTATATTAACACTTCTAGCTACCAATTACCTAAAATTAACTGTAACAAACTAATACTGAAGATAGAGTTTAAAAATTTTCAACTTGCCTGACAACTTGAGCATTTCGATGAATGTCTCCACTGTGTCTCGTGCTTAATAGGACGTATCAGGCTTTTGTACTTTGAGGTTAGCAAAAAGAACGTCTTACCGCTGTAGTAAAACTAACTCCGTGTAACCCCCCCCCTCCCGCGCTCAAATTCCCCCATGCAAAATCCAGTAACGTACATTTTCCGCGTATAACCAACTCCTACTATATTTGAAAATTGCCAAGGGCAAAAGGCAAAACGTCTACTAAGATTTGGACACAGTATTTGAATTTTCTCTACTATTATCGTTTGAAAAAAATTACCCTTCCCCTAATCGTATACACACCCGCCCTATTATTTAGTGGAGGTTGTAACTAAAAATAACTACAGTTTTGCAGCGGTCTCTATGTAACTCAGTAACAAGATTTGAATTTCTTTTGACGACAAGCGCAAAATAAGTTACCCGTCCCCTTTTAAACCCCGCACACAGTCTACCCTTACCAATATTTAGAAAGAACGTTAGCCGGTTTCGCAACGAGCCACTTGATACCTCGCCTTGAAAAAACGGAGAGAGGAAAAGGAGGGGAGTAAAATGACAAGAATCAAGGCTAACTTATGCGTTTGAAACTGAAACTAAAACTAAATTTGTGCAGAAGAGAGGAGGGAAAGAGAGAAACTTAGATAACTTATATAGAGGGTAAATAAAATGGATGGATTAATTATAGCGACAATATTGTTTATTAAAATACCATACTATTCCCTTATAATAAATTATCTTGCCGTATAGAAAAGTATTTTGTTCAGAATAAATATAGAGAAAAAGTACATAGATGAAAACGATGAATAAGAGATAGATGAAAACTAGATAGGATGATAGAGGCCAAAGGGCAGTTTAAGAATCACTTTTAAAAATTGAAATCGACCCAATAATAACCGAGATATTGAAGAAAATAAAAATTGAGAACAGACTGAAAAACACAATGAGGAATACTCAATTTTGAAAATTTTCGGATGTTACATTTTAGGGGACGCTTTTTTGAACAGTCAAATTTGCTTGGCTCGTTTGATTGGTTAATGATAGTTTAGGAAAGGGGGGATAAAACTAAAGCGTTACCAGAATACGCTGCCACTTGAGAAAAATATTTCAACATCGTAGATTAAGATCAGACGCATAGCAGTGTGACTAATGCCTTTGCGGTCTGGGCGACAGCGATCTGCACCTGTGCCATTGATCGCCAGTTAATCTTACTTTTCTGTGAAATATTTCATTGATTGCGGTAAGATAAATAATTTTATTGATATATTTTGTTAATATGTAGAGGCAAACCCAGATAGGGGGCCACAATTTGTGTTATACTACATTGCCATGGGAAAAGAATTACGACATCCCAGCAAGCATGCCTAAGCAGAATTATTGATAAACGAAAGTAAATTATGTTTGAATATTGCCATACAAAAATCATTACGACTGTAAGTCCAGAAAGCTACTGGCAGTCTTCTGCAATGTCACAGTGTACAAATGACGCCAGAAAACATACTTAGAATGATTGAAAAAAAAGAATTAACAGGTTACAAGAAGAAAACTGTATACCTATGTGATTGTATGGAAGAAAATCATTGTTTAAAGTGACAAGGGCGTTGCAGCCATATGGAAGAAGAATGTAAACACAGTACAGAGTGGAGTCAAATAACTTAGGGGCTAGTGCAGATGTTTGCACACGAGCCTGACCACAAATGATGGTAAGTTTGAGTAATTGTGGAAATATTATAGCCAGCAAATAAACGTGGTGGAACGTCCTTCTTTTTCAGGGTTATACTGCCTGTTACCAGTTGGTGACAGGAAACCTTGTGAAGACATAATTGGAGGAAGAGAAAGCCTCAACAAAGTGTATGCTGCATATTTTTTGGCCTGAAGCAAGGCCTTCTGCTGAATATATATTATCTACTGAAACCTACGTCAATTAGAAACATCAGGTGAAGCCCCCTTACGTGGGCGTTGAACACTCATTCAATAAAAGAAAATTTCCACACGTGAACTTTCATATTTGTGGGTATGATGACAAAAATAGTCCTTCCCACCATTGACTCTCACTTTTAGACATTACTACAGCAGTCTGTGTTATAAACCTACAGTGACACTTGTTTATTATCAAGATATGGACAAAGATTCCACCTTATTTATTTATTATATGTAAATACATTTCTTTTCAGTTTTAACCCTTCCTGCCCCAAAAAGATTTGAGGGACAGGAAAATAAATTGTAAAAATAATTGTCTAAACTTAACACCAGTCTTACTTAAGTCCATTTCATTGAGTTACAGTTGTGTTTGTTTTATGCACTTATCACTATACTTACATTACCCTAGACACGTAGCCATATAAAACACATAACAATATCATAAAATATTTTCCGGAGTGAGATCTTAGAGAGGTAGCGGATAAGTACCCTGAGAATACATCATCAACAATTAGACTCAGGGACTTACATAGCTTGACCTCACTCCGAGTACACTTAGTTTGGTAACATCAATAACCTCTCCGGCGCACTCGCCACAACCGATTCAGAAGTCGGAAGTCAAATGGATGGTTTTTTTTGTCTTGATATCATTGAATTAATAATGTGTTTGAAGTTAATGTGTTGCGTCCATAACATAATTGTCATTAAATGTCACTGTATCATAAATGACACACAGCTAATAATGTTAATCATAAGATCTTACATCCAAGTTAATGTTCCAAAGACGACATAGATCGTTACTAATGTTCGAAGATCTGACGTTAGACAATCGTTAAAATTGTTCCTTAGACTATGTAGATCATTGATACAGATTTCAGAATTTCATTATGATTATATCCCTTTGTTTTGAAGTCAAGCCACAAGTAGTTACCCTTTAGAAGTTTTACTTGAATGAAAATGTCAATAGAATAACAGTTGGTGAAGTGTAAACAGGACGTTATGGAACTAAGTGACCCGGTGGAGGAGGGTGGACATCTCGAATATGAAACTTATTTTTCAGCGATGGGAAAAATGTTCCCACATTTTTTTCGTGGCCCTAAAGATAATTATGCTAGGGGAAAAACCTCAGATGATGACCCCGCTAACAATTTAATGCGTATAATTATAATGCGTAAAATACTCCAAGTTGGTGATTTAAATTATAACGTGAGTGGTGATCATCTTTTAGTAAAATTGCTGTCAGGCCTATTTATGAGCATCAAATCAAAGATGGCAGACCTATTGAATAATTACAAAGTGCTGCTGCACACGGGAGATTATGATGATCTCATCAGCTCTCCCATGGTAGAGGCAGCTCTCATGACTACGCCTTGGTCACTCCAGGAATAGTACAAGAATTCAATGAGGACAGTTTAGGGGAAGAAAAGTAATTACAGAGGCTTATTTACCAAAATTGGCCAGTTCTGTAGCTTGGTTGTTGTGACGGATAGGATGAAAATTGAAGTCCCTGAATTGATGAATGATAATGGTACTACCCTCGAATAGCATCAGTACCCCTGAATATTGTTGTAATTTTATCGTCAACGTGGAATTCCACCACGTGTGCTAATTAGTATGCACATTTCCACGTGGATTTTCACCACGAGGGCTAATTAATATGTAAACAGTTATCGTGCGAGGATCCAGGAGTTTCGTTGTGTCTTAGGTTTAGTTAACCACGCCTACAGCCTATCTCTAGAGCTATGAGCATCAGCTAATTTCTCGTTCTTTTCTGCCACCCCTTCAAGAAGGCGTTGCCAAGAGGAGACGTAAGCAGTCAGTATCAAAAGACTGTGGTGGTCCCAGAAGAACGCAGTTTTTCACACCTACGGTTTGCACGTTTACATTTCTGCCGGACCGAGAGATACAGGGGGAAATCGAACGAAGGAGAGACGGGGAAAGTCTAGCGGCGAAACAGAAAAGTTCCCTGATTTCAAATATGGTGTGAATCTTCGCATGTCGCTATTACTTCTCATTTCATTAACTATATATATTGGTATCGCCGAAAATGCAGTTTATCATTCGTTGCCCAGAGATTGGAAGGAGTACTAGCTTATATTAGAATCTTACAAGATTTCTTTGGAGTTCTTTTATATTGGAGTGAATTTATTCTGGTGCTACGGTAAAATTTATTAGTCTTGAGATTCAGTAGTTTAATTCCTTTATTTATTTCACTGGATTTTTGTGTTAATTTAAACCTATTAAATAACCACATCGCAAAGTTTTCCAATCGCAAATTAAATAATATAACTATCCGTTATTTCCCGAGAAATAGATGTGCAACATAATTTTTAAACGCTAGGCGAGCGAAATTGTTTAATAACCATTATTCTATTTCATCTTGCGTAAATTTGGAGTAATTAACTGTTCAAAGCTAGTGTTAAAAATCAAACGATACATTAGCTAGTCACTCGTGTAGTCTTTAAATATAAATAATTTAATACCGGAGTGATTTTACAGATCTTACCGATTACCGTGGGTGTTAGAAATAATTATAGTACGAGTTTTATATATTCTCTTTATACAGGTGATCAGACCTTGCGGTCCAACGGTTTTAATATATAGAGAGTCATGTTTAGATGGCTTATGGCATCCCAGTAATGTTCCAAACATAATAACATTGACTATACCAAAATCTGACTGTCGGAGACCCTTATAAGTCCACCTTCTAAACCCATGACAGCGGTTAAATAACCAGAACGGTCAATTGTTCACTTGTGTGAAAAATTTAACTGGAACGGGACAATGCCAGATATATTATATTAAATCATATAAAGTTCCCTGGCCTGATGAGGCAAACCTGACAGCACGAAAACTATTTAATCAAAACCCATATGACAATAAAAACAGTGTTCCTAACACCAACTATACAGAGAACAGTTTCAGCTATTCATTCAGAGAACAGCCGGGTGGTAACATTCTGCTGTTGGAGATATTTCCCAGTCATTACGACAGAATCCTAGAAAAAACAAACTTGTTCCCAATTAAATACCTGCAGTCTGACGGAAAATCCTTGCCAGGAAAATTTTTAATCAACACACCATTTCAGCGAACTCTCCGAGCGATATTAGCAGTGGCTATACGGAGTTTTCTGGGGCTGGACTGGACAAAATAACAGGACATCTAATAGTCTTTGTTAAGAACTGTGTGCGATTTAATTCTATGGACGTATGCAGCCGACTGAGGGGTAAGTCTGAATGGATGTGAGCGCTCACTGCATGAATGTAGAGCGTGGAAACTGAACGAAAGAATTTAGTTTACTTAAGTTTATTACTAATATAACACCTTCATTTTTTTATCTATTCTCTCACTAAGTCTGAAGGCCCACGGGAAAGTTAAATTAAGGACATATCCTATATACCCGTCCCGTCTACCCCACTCCCATTTGTCAATCAATTGTTTGATCTGTTGGGTAAACACACCTCGGGTGGGATCATTTTCCTAGTTTTTCATGTCCCAGAGGGAAGGTCTATGAGAAGATATATATTGTTTATTTATTTTCCCTTTATGTAACCATAATTTCACCTGATGATATGATAACGATGTATTAACTGTTGTAACCAAATTTTCTTCTACATATATAATAAACTTACTATATATCCTTAAATCTATTAGTTTTGGTCAAACAACCTCCCCTGCCCATTATATGTGCCCATAGTCACCTGTTTGTTTCTACGTATGTACGTATTTATGCCACAACATTGTTTGTGTGTGCGTACGAGAGGATAGTGTATTAGAATCAATATCTAGTGAAATAATACTTCTTCGTTTTAGTGTGTCGTGCTATATAGGTGAGTTGAGCAATCACTCAACCCAAGACAGTATTTTTCTTACACTCTGTAATCCTCGTAAACAGGACTATTTCTTACACCTTTCTCTCACATAGCTTGCACTATCTCACCTCTGCTCGATCGGGACCATAAAATAAAGCCTATATAAAACTCACGACAGTTGTCCATGTAGCAGGCCATTAAACTCAACATGAGCAACCAGACTCTACACTTGATATGATGATTGAGTTTGTTCAACATGGATGTATTTACCAGTATGTATAGGGTGACGGCTATTTCAACCTAAAAAACGTTTGCCTGACATGTACTTGTAGCAAAAATATTTCGACGGATAAAAACAAATCAAACAGTTATAGAATATAATAAACATACAGCCTACAGGTCACATGTTTCTGTTCAAACTATCCTAAAAAGGAATAATATCGCTCGATGCACTTTTAAAAAATGTGTATTTATTTATTGAAGAAAAAATATCCCATTCGCCCTCTGATGGGTTATAATTATGATATATAGTGTAGCTAATTTGATTTCCGATATCTAAATATGGCATTATTTCACCCCCTCCGATCAGTCAAAATAGAGACAATTCTAATACATGTTTTGTGAGGCCACTTTCCCATATCGGTAGTTATTTATCTTATTTGGAATTGAAAACACTATGCTTGTCTCAAAGATTAAGCCATGCATGTCTAAGTTCACACTGTCTCACGGTGAAACCGCGAATGGCTCATTAAATCAGTCGAGGTTCCTTAGATGACACGATCCTACTTGGATAACTGTGGCAATTCTACCGGGGCAAGTTCCGTATCCTACTAGTGACTAGGCTGTTGCTACTGGTGTCAGACTGTATCGGCTAGTCCGTTCCTCTGACGTCCAGGCCGGGTCATGCTGCATGGGCAACAGCTTGATCTAACATTGCCCAACCTCGTGCCACCGAAAGTTATTTCGGGAGGTACGCTCCTTTGGTCAGAAATGACTGATAAGGAAGATCAACCCATCAGAAGTTGAACGGGATATTTTTCTCATGAAAAAAAAGACATTTTTAAATTTATAAATAACTACAGAAATACTATTAATTTCAGAGATAATAATAACTAATATTTTCATCCACAAACAGAGGGCACATAAAAAGACTTTTCATCTTCTGCGGTAAGTAGTTTTCACGCTATGTATTATAGGATCCCGTTACATGCCCATTGAGGCATATTGGGAATATGGTGTTGGGACCATATTTTCTTGACCATCGGCACACTAGAGGTGATGTGGTCAGCATCACGCCGGTCGCCTTAACCTTCCCAGAGTTACTCTGGTACCCAATTCATGAGGCTGGGTCGACCCTGGAGCCGTTTGCGGTCTAAAAAATACCACCTCAACTGGGGATTGAACCATGGACCACCGAGCTAGGAAGTCATTGCGTTAATCACTGCGCTACCGCTCTCCGTTGTGTATTAAATTAACTGCATTCTTGTTTTTTATGATTGTGTATTTCTAAGGGCATAAAACTAATAGCTGGACTTTGACACAAGATACTGCACAGCGCAGTTAACAATGACGTACTATGCAACATTCCGCATGTAGTAGATCCATAACTGTGGAACAGTTGTTGAGAATAGATAGACCTAGAGAATTGCACATATAGTAAAACAGTATATAACTTACTTACTTACTTAGTCGTTCCCCTTCTACCGTGAGGTGTAGAGGTTTGGAAGAGAGAGCGCCAGACTATCCTATCGGCTGTCTTCCTCCTGGCCTGGTTCCATTCTAGTCCTCGGTCCTTCAAAGATTGTCTAATGTTGTCCTCCCAGCGGACTCTGGTTCGTCCTGGGGGTCTGGATCAGTATATAACAAGAACTAAAATTAATATATAAGGATCAATGATGGTGTGAGGAAAAGGGGTAGTCTGATGGGGTACTTGTGTGGCTGATGATAGATAATTGGTGGATTTGATATAATCTCGGACACCCACCGGACTTTCTCACCCCTGTTCACCTTGTTAACAACAAGGCAGTTATGAGAGACTTCATTCTAGTTTTTTGTTTGCATGTATGTTTGTTTGTTTGGGTTTTTTATTCGTTTTTTTTTTTTTTTTATTGATTGTTTGTTTCTTGGAAAGGGGAGGTCACACACAAAAACATTTGATTTTGATTTACTCTATTTGGACTGAGTGGAGGGGGGAAGAAAGTACTATATTTGGGTATTGGAAATCTGACTTTATTTTCTTGAATTAGTACACCATATGTCCTAATTATAACTCATCAAGGGTTGAACGGGATACATTATAAAAAAGAACATGTAGTTCCCGGAGCTCCCCGACTATGCTGCACACATTTTGACCGTTTCTACCATCAGGTATGTCGTGACTGACGTTATGCTCTATGGTCAGCTAACACCCTCATGAGGTAAAACAAATCGCTGCAACTACTACCACGGCAAGAGCACGCGAACTCTCTGACACAAGCTTCCTGCATGTACAACTGCAACCTTGGCCCCGAGCTTGTCCAGCCTTTTGTATTATTATTATTATAAAATCACTGTTCGTTCCTCTAACTTTGTCTACGTTGCTAACTGTGACGATATTCTAAATACAATAGCTAAATTAAGTAATATTATAGTGCATAAAGTCAAAAATAAGATAGAAAATAAAAATTGAGTCCAGCTTCTTCTTCCCCACGCCAGCCGGTATGCGGATTTTGATAAGCCTTATAGCCGAATAAAAGATACTGTCTTTTCGAAATTCGTCCTTGAGATTAAATGTAACACTTTTGCAAGTTCAAGACGACAGGGTGATAGAATCAAAGAAAAGGAGGGGAGGAAATGGAAAGAAAAAACCTACGGTACGCCGTCTCGCGTTGATTTCAAAAAGCCAACTCGAGCGACATAGCCTTGGGCGATTTTCAAATTACGATACAAAACTAAAAAATTTTCGTCAATTTGATCATGTAAACAACCTTAGCTCTTATAAGGAATGACGTAATTCTAACGTACTACGGACAAGTCTCGGATTTAGTTTGAAAATAGTTAGAAAAAAAAGTGAACAGGTGGTAGTTTCTAGATTTGAACGACTAACATAGAAAAAATATGGAATTATGAACCATAATACATATGGCCATATAAATTATATATTCGGATGCCTTATGATTTCCTGAGCAATAATATGGTGTCAGTTACGCACTAGTACAATAAATAACCAAGATATTGGCAAAAATACTATGTATTGTAAGACGGACTGACGAAAACAAAAATCATGCCTGCTTATTTTTTTCATAGCATGTTTTGAAAAAAGCTTTTGGAGAAATAAGGACTAAAAGGTAGCTGTAATTTGATTGGCGGTAGTTTAAAGGAAGGCGCGATAGGATTGGTTGACATAAAACTAAAAATATATTTGCAGGAGTAAACATAGTAGTTTGAGAGTTTGTTTTTTTAAAGTTTGATTCAAAATAAATAAGTTCATGGTCCCATTGGCCCATACATTATATATTATCGGAAACGTAGACTGCTCGTTGCCATTTTGAAAAAAAAAATTCTGATGAACAAGGAGCGATGAGAGCAGGCTTGTGCTTTTCAAACCTATAGATACCAGTCTGGACAAGGCAGATCTAAAGTGTGCCATAAATTGTTTGCCAGTCATCGTTCGCTTGTGTATATTTCATTGAAATTTGTGGTAAGATTGATTTTATTAACCTTTTATTTAAAATAAAGTTTGAATGTGAGATACTGCAATACGACAGTAAGTAAGTGGGTCGATGGCAGACTTAGGCAAGGCCTAGAGATTGATCCATCATATGATAGACTATCAGAGAGGTGTAGAACTACAAAATTATATATGATTGTCATCAAGGAGCATAACACCTATTCTATTGTATGGAAAAAGATTACTGCTGGAATTGCAGAGGCGTTGTAACCATTAGGGGAGAGGAATACTGGTATACATTGTCACGTCAAAATGTAATGGTAAAATAGGTTGTCATCAAGAGCTGACCCTATTCGTTTGTTTGTACTGTACTTGTAAACTAATTGTGGAATATTATTGTATGCTTGTTATAAAGAAGGATGCACAACCTTCTTATTTCAGGGTTTTTTTGTGGCCCTGTCATTAACGTAATACCAAGCTCGTGGGAACTGATCGATTCCTGACACTGTTTGCATATTTCGGGCACGTGCTGGATGCCATTGCCTTTCTCGAAGTGGAATAGATTGTCCAGCGAGCCCAGGAAAAGATCTACCGGTGTTATCCTTCGAAGATAAGTGCCTGTTCGGCACCAGGAAGCTCAACCTCTATGAACTCTAGTTTTTTAAGAATAAAGACTGAAAATATTAATAAAAAAATTCCACCTGTGACAAATGAAAAGCAAATGAACTATAGGGAGGGATGTTACTAACAACCTACCATTATATATATACCAGTATTAACCTAATTTAGAAAATTACACCTGCACACTTTTAGTATAATAATATTTGTATTATGGACAGAAGATCAATTGTGTAAATTGATTAATGTAAATAATTCACTTGATTTCACTTTGATTGTCAGTCCTGATTCAAACAAAAAGAGTCAGGACAAAATAAATTGAAAAAAAAAAATTAACGTTACACAAAATTCAACCACTGACTTACTAAAGATAGTCTTTTAAAGTGTAGCTTGTATGTGATTGTCGTAGTACTGTTGTGTTGTGTTGGATAATAAAATAATTGTTTATATGTTTAGTTGGTTAATGCAACATTACACTACATATTCATAACCCTAGACACCAAACGTAGTCATCATACATTATAGTCAAGAATAAGTCTGAATGAGATCATAAAGGTGGTAGCAGAAAGGTACCCTGGAAACTTACCATAATAATTTGTTATATTCAGGGACCTTCACAGCTGACCTCATTCAGTACACTAAGAGTACATAACAACAACATTTCTTAATATCAAATCCACCACACTAACTAAAAATATGTATTAGTCCATATCTTGCAGGAGTGTTTTTTTTAAGTATTATATAACTATTATTTGCGGTATTTCGTCTCATAATCTTTGTTGTTTTTTGTAATGTGTACCTTTAGACTCACCAGAGCTGGTCAAGACCGTGCTCCACCTCCACGTGGTGGTCCTGGAAACAGTCTGCAGCTGTGCAGGCTGGCTGAGCGAGTACGGATCGCAATGGGAAGGCAAACCCGGTCCTAAAAAATGCCGTGCAGAAGTCGGATGTGTCGACCGAAAGGTGCAGATATCACAGCTACGTTGGAAACAGACACAACGCAACCACCGTCCTTTTCAGGGCGAACGAGGAAGAAGAAGAAGAAGACTCATTTTTAGACTTCAAATATATATATATATATAATTATAAAAATGTAAGAATCTCTCTGTATTATAACATATAATGCATCTGTACACACAAACACACACGCAGGCACGCAGGCACGCAGGCACGCACGCACGCACACACACACACACACACACACACATTTTTAGAAACTGTTTAAAAAAAACGCACTGAAAAAATACACTTCTGAAATGATGAATGAAGTAATAAACTTGAATAAATAAATTAAAACTGTGAACCGGTGTTATTGTATAACAGCCTCCAAATATCGATTTTCATGTTGTTGTTTTTTATGCATTGCCTAACAGAAGCGAACAGGTGAGCCCTTCAGCGGCAACGTATATATTTAAATAAATAAATAATACACAAAGGTATGTTTCAGGCACTCGTGAGAAATAAAATAGTAGAAAACTAGACAACAGAAAAACAACAGGAGTGATATGCTTACCGGGAATCCTTGTTTGGTTTTTATGAGTCACACAATATAAGAATAATCAAAATATGTTGTGTACATAAATCAATGTGTTTACATTGTTAACAATGAAAAATATATTCACATTTACCAGCAATTAATACATTTACATTACCCGAAACGAAAAATACTTACCTTTAGATGCGATTGCACAGCTCAGTTCGTTTACAGAGTTCCACTTTTCCCCTACAGTCTGCAACAAATTAATATGGTGGTAATTTACAAAACACACTGAGCACTGCATCCTTCTTAAACAAACAAACAAATTGTATGTCACTGTTGCGTAAGCAAAAATGCCGCAACGCCGGGTAGTGTCATTTTCTTGCATTAGGCTTAGCAAAAAATTCTATGTTGCAAAAATACCGGGCAACGCCGAGTACTTCCAGGATTCCGTATGACGATGTCTTGGAGAACAGTTTGACTTTGATAAACAGCTTCAAGTTTGCACTAAGCACATCCCGGAATTAAATATGTTTACATTTTCGGACCCAAAAAAATATTCACCTGCCAGCAATAAATGTATTTACATTCTCGGAAATCTAAGAAAAAATATTCACACTTACCATTTCTATCTGTCTTTAGGAGTTCCTGCAAATTTACCTGTGTGCATTTATGTATTTTATTAACTCTACTTACCGACACGCCTTGACTTGAACGAGCAGATTAATTTTTGTTTTTACATCTTTCGCTGAACATTTACATGGAACAGTACTTTATATCGTTAGATACTGAGACACGAAGACAGTTATGTAGAAGGGATTATTTATTTGCAGTCTTGATTAGCGACAGGGCATCTTTAATAATAAATTCTTTCCTAAAAATCTCTCAAAGAAATATTCAAATTGTCATTATCTTGCGTTGGCGAGTAGATATAATACTGTACAAAAATGTTTAAATGTCGGGTCGCATAACTTCGAGTTTGGCGCGTAAATAAAACAAAAATGTCCGAAAATGGGTGCGCGGATGTTCGAGTCCATTAAAAAAAAAAAAAATTGTGGTGCGCAGTATCTGTCCCATGTCCTGACGTCGGTACCATTCCCGTCCGTTGAGAAAGTGAGCACGTTAACACAAACAAGCTTTTGGAAATTATAATTAATAATAATACACCAATAACAACTAACCTTACTTAGTCGTTCCCCTTCTACCGCGAGGTGTTAGAGGTAATAACAACTGAAGACATATGACTTTTTTTTTCTTCTTTTCAAAATGGTACCTCCGCCAGAATCGAGCACAACATATTTACTTGGAAGGCAAAAAATTCTAACCACTAAGCCACTGAAGCGCCTTGGTATACACTGTTATTTAAATCTTAACGATGTTAATGTATTCACAATACCTAATAGAAGCGAGCACGATGAATGTGGTGGTAATCAAAACATTTGTTATAAAAACATTTTAAAACATATTGGCTTCCTTAGCATTTTTGAAGAAAAAAAAACGTAATTACTTATTTACTTAGTCGTTCCTCTTTTACCGTGAGGAGTAGAGTTTTGGAAGAGAGAGCGCCATAATATCCTATCGGCGGTCTTCCTCCTGGCCTGATTCCAGTCCAGTACTCGGTCCTTCAGAGACTGTCTAATGTTGTCCTCGCAGCGGACTCTGGGTCGTCTTGGAGGTCTGGATCCCTGGCTCTTAGTTTGTCATACTTGTGTTTGAAGAAAAAGGAGAATATTTACATGGAGTTCTAGTTGGTCTCGCTTGGATCAAGAGATGTAATTATTAGCGCTCGCTTGGATTTTGATTTTTTTTAATGATTGCCTCTCTAAGTCAGAGTAGCGTTAGTTTTCCGACTTTCCAAGGCATTATTTTTGGTAGTAGACTATGTTGTGATATACTTGTAACTATCTATATAGAGTTGAAATACGCAACAATTATGACTTTCATAGTCTCCTTCATAAAGGAGATTGAAGCGACAATTATTTGGATTGCTTTGTATTCACTGAAGAATGTGCACTTTTAGAAATAAGAATTTTTTGTTTTAAACTGTACACTCGCGTTTTATCACTTTATGGGCTCACGCAGAAAATTCACGTGACAATGGAATAAATCAGCCGGGAAATGACGCTTCACCGGCTTTTTCCATTATTTCTGCATTTTATTTTTATTTTATTTTTATTTTTGGTCCTCCCATGCTTATGGAGTCGGTGAAAGCAAAATTTCCGATTCCTGCTACAGAAATTGTTACGGTAAACTCCGACTCCGCCCAGTATTAATCTATTCTCCACGACTCCGCCCAGTATTAATCTCTTCTCCACGACTCCCGACGCAATAACCTTACTAATTTCCACGAAAATGTAAATTTATCACGGTTTATAGAAAAATTGTTGTAGTGCTAATTTATTTGCTTTACGCTAGACATAATGGATATTTTCAATTGTATGTAAACAAATTTACTTTAGAGAATTTCCCCCCAAAAAAAAAAAGTTAAAAAAAATAAAGAGAAAAACAAATTTTACCTTGAAATTACTTTTATTTAACGAGATTTTCTCTCTTTTCTGTCAAGCTGCCGCGTTGCGTCAGTTCGAGTGTCATCAGATTTGTGAATTGCACTTGGCTAATTGTGTGTCTTAGTATGGTGACATAAACTAAATATTTTATTTAAATCTCTTTATTTAGCGAACATTTTCTGTTTTCTGGGAAGACCAGGTGTTGTGTATATTTGACTTGGAAGAAGAAGATAATGAAGGTGATGATGAAGAATCAGACGAAGAATTAGATGATGATGATGGTGATGATGATGATAATGATGAAAAGATAAGAAAGCGAATAAGAGAAAAAAAAACGTGACCAATTAAATATATTGAATGCATACCCTTGGTGTATAAGCATATTTGCAAACTTTTTCTGAGATAGTTGATATGGGGCCTACACATTTTGCACGAAATAACTACAACGTTGATAAGTGGGAAAGGTTCGTTGAAACTGGAATAAATTTATGTAGCAAACATTCTGTTTTCTATCAATTGTAGGAGATATGTATGAAGTTAACTTTTAACTTCAATAAAGTTCTGGGGGGGGGGGGGGGGGGGGGGGGGGGAGAATATATATTTAGCGACTGTTAACAAAAAAAATAATAAGGCGATTTCTGTTGCTCATATGCCACAGAAACTACCAAGTACCGAACAATAAAAACTTGTTTGCCCACCTTTGGCCTAGAAGCACTAGTTCTGAGACACTTGATAGAGACAGTCTGCGGGAAACAAACTACAGCGTTGATCAGCTGGAAAGATTTGTTAAAAGAGATAAATCCTTTTTAGTTGATGATCAAAGATCGTTCTAGAATGTAGTTCTGGCCCTGATCAGAAACTGAAATGGTAGACTCTTCTTTCTTAATGCGCATGGCTGAACACAACACAAAGATTTCTCACAAACACTACGACAATCTTGTGTAATTTATATCGGATTTTTAAAAGTGATCCCGTCAGTTCAGGAATGAGAAAACAACTTTCATCAAACTCTTTCCCCCAAACCACCTGGAATGTCACCGCACAACTTAATTTCATAAGTGTGAGAACCGATAATGTTACTGCATCATCTTGATCCGCCTCAAGTGTGTAATTGAACTAGACTATTTGTGAAGAGCGTAATGTCAAAGATGATAACAATTACAATGTTTACAGGCTGTGTTAGAGTAGCAAATTTGATCATTCCATGCATTCCCTTGATACCCACTGACACGCCTTTCAATTTTAAACATCTGCAATATCCTTTGGGACTGCATTTGCAATGACTATGAACAAGTAGCAGGAATTGACTTAAACAATACATGTTTTTTCACCTGTTGCTTGCTCTAGAGCAGAGGTTTTCAAACTTTTTTGGTCCGCGGCTCCCTTGACCTGTGCATAAATCACCGCGGCTCCTCTCTATACTATATATTATGCTCATAATATCGAGCCCAACACTTTTCCCAAGCCACCGCGACGCCCTTAGTCGAGGGCCGAGACGCCCCTGGGAGCCGCGACGCACAGTTTGAAAACCTCTGCTCTAGAGTGATCAAGCCACTAAATTTATTCATTTTGGACCCGGGTTGCAAGAACGAAAATGGTATTTATCAAGGAGCATTAGAATAATAACCATGCTGGAATAATAGATGGGGTAAATAGCAATAAATACATTTGGAACATGACCCTGTTTGAATAATATATGGTTAACTTTGCAATAAATAAATTTGAAGCAGTGTGATAAATTATATGGATTGTAAATATGTGCATTAGAAGAACAAACAATATGAATTAATCAATGTCTTTACATTTTTTCTAATTTTTAGAAATTGTGACGCTCTAAGTTTATATACTCCGCGATTGAAAAACCCGGGCAAAAACGAGTACTTAAAGGTAATATATATTTAAAAGTTCCTAAGAAAGAAGACTTCAGATTAAGCTGTGAGAACAGCTCCTGGAGCAGGTCGACCACTTTAAATACCTTGGAGCTGTCATAGACCGGAAGGGAGGCATCAAAGAAGAGCTGGCTACCCGAAGAGCAGCAGCTGGGAGACTTTTTCAAGCCATAAATCGAGGATTCCTCGGCAAAAGAGAAGTTAGTAAGAAGATGAAGATGGCTGTATACCACTCCACCTGTGCCGCAGTCTTGACGTGTGGATGCGAATCATGGGCAATGACTACATCCCACAAAAGCCAGATCCAAACCTCAGAAATGATGTATCTGAGGAAGGCGGTTGAAGTAACATGGAGAGACATGGCCCGCAACCAGACGATACGCCAAGGCCTAAAAACCCACTGATAACTCTCTTTTGCTCATCAGTTGATAAATATAAGCTCACTAGAACATCACCAGAGTTAAATGCTGTGTTGTTGTGTAACTCGTGGTTTGAGTATGGGATGTCAACTTGACCTACGCAGTGGTGTGTAGACATAGATTGAGAGTATAATATGCGAATGATAAGAAGAGTTCGTGGTGTTGACAAATGGTCTTTTTCTTACACTCATGTATGGCTGGAAGTCATCGACACCAACGACTGTGTACCTTTGCTACAGTTTAATTGGACGTACACACTCGACAGCACGGATAGTGACAAATCACAGGTTGGCATAATACATCATGGTACAGTGGATAAATGGTCTTGCAATGATACATGGGCACTCATGTAGAATAATAGCATAATGGACTGTCAGTAGACAACCACACAGTATTGCCCATATATATATATCATCTGAGTTTACTGACAAAGCACGTCAGATTATAAACAACATTCAAGATGGCTTCTAGACCTAACCTCGTCTAGCGAAGATTCCTTTAAATAATGTTCAGCACATATTTTTTCATATAATCATATTGAACCGCTAGTAATGGGTTCTCACGTGTAGCAGTGATCTCTGGACTCATCAAGCGATAATACGGGCATCCCTTTCTCTTCTTGAAAGTCACAAAATATTTGGATACAAGATGGCTTCTCTCGTGAGCTGTCACTCACGTTTGGATACAGATAATGAATCTGTATTAAAGTTAGTCATGCATTAAATGTTCTCATTGCTCCGTAGATTCTATCATGATACAATTGACTTCATCATACAAGATATAGTGCTGCTAGAAATGAATGTCATCTTCATCTAGTTAAAATATTCTCTCAGACGTACGAATCGTGTCTATCGAGAAACGGTGGCTTAGCAAGAGTTCATAAGAAGTGCTTTTGTTACCTTGGTATCAGAAATATGATTCTGCCATTCCTTGGCAATAAGAATAAACACTGGGGTAAAGCATACAGGATAGGTCTAAACGTCTATCACTTTCCCCAACAATCTTGAGATCACTTTTCCCGGTGACAAGCCGATACAGAAAAACACAGCCCCATCATCAGGGCGAAGCCAAATCACACCTCTCTAGCGACACATCCGCCGAACAGCCCTTTGACCTTTCAAGCGACAAAAGACCATATAGTTCGACTTAGACATGCAAAGATATTCAGATATAAGACAGACTCGTCCTACCCAGACAAACAATACACATAAATTCAGGCCATAGATACACTGAAGCAAGAACAACCTATTTCTACCCAAACAAAGAATAAATCGCAGTAAAACTGGATTCATCCGCGGAGTTCGATCAAAAGGACGACACTCCTTTCAAGGGAAGTAACCCAATAATGACTTTTCCTTAAGCACTAAAAAGTATCTATTTTGTTTACAAAATATTTGCGAACATAACAAGCATACAAATGTATTATATTGTAAGATATCAAAGACTGCACGTAACACCCACCCCCTGCAGACCCAAGTAGAACAGTCCCAACTGAGATGGTTTGGCCATGTCTGCAGAATGGGAGAAGATTGGCTACCACGACAAGCATGGGAAACCAAGAGCCAGGGATCTAAACCTCCAGGATGACCCAAAGTCCGCTGGGAGGACAACATTAGACAATATTTGAAGGACCGAGGACTAGAACGGAACCAAGCCAGGAGGAAGACAGCCGATAGAATAATATGTCGCTCTCTCTTACAAACCTCTACACCTCATGGTAGAAGAGGAACGACTAAGTAAGTATATATATATATATATATATATATATATATATATATATATATATATATATATATATATATATATATATATATATATATATATATATATATATATATATATATAACTTTATGACCCTCAGACCTGTACAGTAAACAATAAGCAAACAAATAGAAACAGTAGTAACGGCAGCAAAAGAGGTGATTCATAAGAATGATGAAAATAAAATATCGAACAGTAGAAAATCAAACGAGAAAGTTCTCATAGAAACAAAATAAAGTCGTCAATTAATCGCCATGATAAAGCGCAGACCAGGGGGTCAACGTCGATGATGATCTTTAGGTGATGGAACAGAGGGAAGAAAGGATTTATTAATCTAGATAAAGTTTGGGCTAGCTCTCTCCCGTCAATTTTTAAAAACGCGCTATCCGAGTGTATACGCAGCCATAACTTTTGTCAAGAAAGGTAATGCTGAGAAAAATTTTAAAACGGTACATTTTACAACTGAACCAGATTTTCCAACGAACTCTACAGACACGATTTTATCAAGGTAGATCTCTGGACATCTCAGTGTCTCTAAAGCAGGTCTACTGTCATAAGAGGTTTTGATGTTATTAAAATATAGGCTATCCTGGACAAATAGGTGTATCAGAGGATACCAGGATAGTGCCAGATAACACTAGTCAACAAATTTTCAAAAGTTATTTGTACCAGAAATTAAATATACCATTTCTTATTGATTTTGACATGCTGATTTCAAATATCATAATGAAATTCACCAATTGGCTCTGGTTTTTTTTTTTACATGATGAATTTACATTACAGTAATACAAATAATGTATGCTTGTTGAATTCTCTGGGGTGAACAGCTAGTCTTTCTACTTTAGCATTATAAAAATTGTGGTTACATACTCAATTAATTGATATTTCAACATAAAATGTTAGAAAAAATAAAAACATTCTTTAAAGTTCACATATCATGTTTTAAAAAGGAACATTTGAACCCATTCCGTCATTATTCAGTCGCTGTTCGAGCTCTCTTTGCTTGCTTCTTGTAGTCAATCGATGAGGTGTCTCTTGTCACAGTCCAACAGTAATCAGCAAGCATTGAAGGGTTCCAATTGCCTTGATACCTTGTCTCCATAGCAGCAATGTCCTGGTGAAATCGTTCACCATGCTCATCACTGACCACTCCACAGTTTGACGTAAAGAAATCCAGATGAGAATCCAGAAAATGAATTTTCAAAGACATGTTGCAAGCCAAGACTCTTATACTTCAGAAGAAGATTTTCTACATTTTCATTGTAATTATCAGATCTGTTGTTTCCAAGAAAATAGTCCACCACTGACTTAAATGCTAGCCATGCTGCTTTTTCATTGCCATGCAACACGCAAAGAAACTCGTCATCATGAAGAAGTTTTCGAATTTGCGGACCAACAAATACTCCCTCTCTTATTTTAGCTTCACTCAGTCTTGGAAATTTTCTGATGAGGTATTTGAAAGCCTCATCTGTTTTCTCCATTGCCTTGACAACGTTTTTCATGAGACCCAGCTTAATGTGCAAGGGTGGCAACAAAATCTTGCTGGTGTCGACAAGTGCTGGGTTCTCAGCGTTCTTACTGCCAGGCTGCAATGACTGCCTGATTGGCCAATGTCTTCTGATGTAATGGTCACTTCGTGCACGGCTATCCCACTCACAGAGAAAGCAACAGTACTTGGTGTATCCACCCTGTAGTCCAAGCAAAAGAGCGACCACTTTTAAGTCACCGCAAAGTGACCAATGATGATGATCTTAGTTTATACACTTCAAAAGCTGCTTAATGTTTTCATAAGTTTCTTTCATATGAACTGCGTGACCAACTGGAATTGACGGTAACACATTACCCTTATTCAACAAAACAGCTTTAAGACTCGTCTTGGATGAATCAATGAAAAGCCTCCACTCTTCCGGTATGTAATTGATTATGAGGACTGCCATTAAACCAGAAATGTTGTGGCATGCAGAAAGGTCACCCTCTTTGAAAAAGAATGTAATAAGCGGTTTCTGGCGGTTCCTATACACAGAAATTGTAACATCTTCTGCCAGGAGATTCCACTGTTGCAATCTGGAACCCAAAAGCTCCGCCTTGTTCTTCTCTAAATTCAGATCTCTTACAAGATCATTCAGTTCACCTTGGGTTATTAAGTGTGGTTTAGTGGACGTAGTTTGCTCAAAATCTGGGTCGCTTGAGGTTGATGGTTCAGGACCACCAATGTCAGTGGAAGCAGCTGAAAAGATTCTGGCACTTTGGGAACTGGTAGGTCATCGCCATGTGGTACCGGACGTATTGCAGAGGGGATGTTTGGATATTCCAGAGTCCATTTTTTCTTCTTTGATATGCCTTTCCCAATTGGAGGGACCATGCAAAAGTAACAGTTGTTGAGATGATCAGTGGGCTCTCTCAAAATCATTGGGACTGCAAAAGGTCTAGCTTGCCTTTTGGCAGTCAACCACAGTTTAAGATGTGCTGCACATGTATTGCAGCATATGTGTGGCACCCAGCTCTTATCTTGATCTCCTATTCTGCAGCCAAAATACAAACTGTACGCCTTCTTAATCACTTTAGTTATATTTCGTTTTTGTGATAGAAATGTCACCTCACCACATATATAACAGAAATTATTAGCACTGTTCACACATGTCGTAGGCATTTCTAACTACGATACTTTTGATAAGGACAAATGCACTAACTAATGGCAAAATTTTATCAGAGATAAGATATTTATACACAAAGGTGATGTAATCATAGGTAGGATTGCATCATCAACTTCTAGTTACATTTTTATTGGTCATTAGAAAAAATTATGCAATCGCCCACAACAGTTGCGTCATATATATAAATTGAACATAATTAAATAAACTAGTAGCATATATCTTGAAAACTAGAGCCAATCAACATTTTTAAATGTCATTTTCGTTTTCAGCACACCAAAATGAGTTAAGATCAGCTATTTTCATTTCTGGTACATTTTGGTTGTTGAATAGTGTAATAGACTGGTCTTAAAAGAAATACTTCCTTCTCTGAAAAGAGTAAGGGTGTATCGACATCAATGTGGGGTCAAGCTATGTAAATCTCCAGGTATGATGATAGTGTTTAGTCCTGAAGATCTATCTGCTACCTCTCAAGATCTCAGATTGATTAATAATTATATTATTGTTTGTGTGGCTACTTATCTAGGGGTATATTAACTTATTTTTATGTAATAACTATCAAACAGAACATTGACTTAATTACAGTAATTAAGTAAGACTGAAGGATAGTATGTACAATTTATTGTTCCTAAACCTGATTTCTTTTGGTTAGGAAAACTTAAATCATGTTATAAGGTATTTACAAAATGAAATAAATAAGATGGAATGTTATCCATAAAATGGCAAACATGTGCTGTTTATATATATATATATATAAACAGCACATGTTTGCCATTTTATGGATAACATTCCATCTTATTTATTTCATTTTGTAAATACCTTATAACATGATTTAAGTTTTCCTAACCAAAAGAAATCAGGTTTAGGAACAATAAATTGTACATACTATCCTTCAGTAATGAAACACAGCAAACCACATTCAACTTATATTACTTTAACAGCCAGGGATGTTGATACCAATAGATTGAAAGATTAATCGGACTTATATATATATATAAGTTAAAGTTAAAGTAATATAAGTTGAATGTGGTTTGCTGTGTTTCATTACTTTGTAAATCTGTATAAGCACTCGAGTCTTTATTGCATATATTTTCTTTATTCTCAATCTTTATATTGTGACTGGAATATCTACACAGTGGACCAATATGTCCACTTAACTGCAGTCTAGTCTGAGACACCTCCAATCCTGGCTAGGTTCGTACAACAGATGACCTCCAGACTGGAATAGGTAGCTGTGGCTCTACCAAGCTGAAGTACCATACAACCCCATAGCTTCTCTCACATGTGTGTCTCAAGAATTGGTAATATTACCAGGACAAAACCCTCAGGCAAAATGCACAAGCTGAATAACTTTCAAAGGGCATCGAAGTCTGCTCCAATCTCAGGAAGGCAAAAGACTTTGGCATATCAGTTTTGCGCTCGATCCCATCTGCTCGGTCTTAATTTTTAAAATTTAGTGGCGTACTTTCCTAGGTCGTCGTTCTATTTATAGCGACGTGTATAACCAATCAGAACCTCGTCAAAACTAACGTTAAAATTTTCTTCTGCTCGCATTTTCAGCCCTGCCGTATAAATTGATAAAGTTTAAATATTTATTAGCTCACTTATTTATGGGCCGATTTCAATTATATACAGTTCTAATAAAACTAGAAATTTATCTCTATCGTTCTAGTTATTCATATTTTAGTTAGCTCAGTGCATTTAGATCTGTGCATACTTTAACTAACTAAATTGGGGTTTTCCCTTAAGTATCATTAAAATTTATTTTTCTCTTACAATAAAATTTTATTTTGAGAAAGTCTTTATGCTTATATCTTAAGTAATTTCAGCGCTATAATTTGAGATATTCCTTTCAGTTTAACTATCTTTAGTTTTTAAGAAATAAAATATCTTCTTTCGGTCAAAAAACACAAAATAGACCATATTATCACGTCAAAAAAGTTTCCTTATCACTACAAGAAAAAAACGCAATTCTATTGGCTGTTAAAATTGTACCATACTCTTAGATATTTTCGAGCGGAAAATTTGACTGGGCTCTTACCCAGATTCAAATACGATAGATAATTTCGAGCGGTAAATTTGACCGTGTTTTTAGACAGATTCAAAATTACGACATATCTCCCCCGTTAAAAAAGCGTGAACCACTAGTGCAGCTTTCCTGTCTGTATTACAATCACGTCAAATTACGCCAAATTGACTTTACTCTGCCTTAGTGTTATCCTGGTTTCCTGCAGGTGGGTCAATTCAAGTATTCACTGCTCAAGAAATCTGCCTCAGACCTCTGCAATCCAGAGATAATTCCTCATGTTATGTTAATAAACAGCACAGGTGCTTCTGCCTGTCAAAGGCTGATTATCAATCAATATTCACCATTATTCTTCTCTGAGTCTGCTCAATGACATGTCCAGAGGTTTTAGATGTTCCTCAAGGTTGCAATATTTATGAGGATAAGATCTATAAGATTGGTGATAGCTGAGTTATGTAGGGGATCCAGTAATTTTCTTATCATCCGTGTTAAAACACTCGGAGTAATTTCCAATCCAAAAAGCAACATATTAATTCAATGTGCCCCTCCGATGTGATCACAGCCATGAATTGGTCTGAGCTCAGGCTTGAATGGAATCTGGTATAACCCTTTACTTATATTCAGGTGTGACTCTATTTTCTGCCATGATCTAGCAATCTTATCACTAAACAAATTATCAACCAAATAATAAATATAACAGATTCAAAAGTAATCTTAATTAACTAAACCACTGTCAGATCATCCAGTAACCACAATTTGGTTAAAATTTAGACTCATAAGCTTATTACAGTTATTTATGTATTGACTTATTTTTCTTATTTATTTACTTTATTACTCCACTATCTCAAGTAAAAGCCCCAGCGTATGAATAAAATCCCCGACTTGGCCACCAATATGTCATAAGAGGTTTTGATGTTATTAAAATATAGGCTATCCTGGACAAATAGGTGTATCAGAGGATACCAGGATAGTGCCAGATAAGAGACTGGTCTTAAAAGAAATACCCCCTTCTCTGAAAAGAGTAAGGGTGTATCGACATCAATGTGGGGTCAAGCTATGTAAATCTCCAGGTATGATGATAGTGTTTAGTCCTGAAGATCTATCTGCTACATCTCAAGATCGCAAGTTGATTAATAATTATTATATTGTTTGTGTGGCTACTTATCTAGGGGTATATTAACTTATTTTTATGTAATAACTATCAAACAGAACATTGACTTAATTACAATAATTAAGTAAGACTGAAGGATAGTATGTACAATTTATTGTTCCTAAACCTGATTTCTTTTGGTTAGAAAAACTTAAATCATGTTATAAGGTATTTACAAAATGAAATAAATAAGATGGAATGTTATCCATAAAATGGCAAACATATGCTGTTATGCTGTTATATGTGTGTTTATATATATATATATATATATATATATATATATATATATATATATATATATATATATATATATATATATATATATATATATATATATATATATATATATATATATATCACAAAGGTTCAATTAATCTTTCAATCTATTGGTATCAACATCCCTGGCTGTTAAAGTAATATAAGTTGAATGTGGTTTGCTGTGTTTCATTACTTTGTAAATCTGTAATAAGCACTCGAGTCTTTATTGCATATATTTTCTTTATTCTCAATCTTTATATTGTGACTGGAATATCTACACAGTGGACCAATATGTCCACTTAACTGCAGTCTAGTCTGAGACACCTCCAATCCTGGCTAGGTGATACAGAGTAAATATTAGCAAGGGGAGGTGATCTTGAAAATGTTAAGCGAATAGATTCGATTGCGGGTTACGTTGCTTGATTAAGCTGATGTTAAGTTAAAATTGTGATAGGGGAATTCCCTCGTGTGATCGAGAAGTTTCCAAGTCGGTAAGCGTGGCGAACACTGGTCAGTTCAAATTGCGGAGATGTGTTTTCTCTGAACTGTCTTGAGCTGTGAGTAAGCTCGTGTGACTAGCCCATGCAATTATTGAGACTGAGTTGAGTTTTGTAAACTGCCGAGTCTCGTGTCTTTTTGAGGCGGAACTAGTGTGTGAACTAAGAGCAGTCTGTTTTTGGGCACCGACTGGAGAGGTCGGGCCTACAGTGTGTGTTTTGAGTATGCCTGCGCAGTGCAAAAGTTATAGAGGCCATTATTTGTGTAGGACAGTAATTCCTGAGTTTATTGGAGAATTATGTTTGTGAGTATTTTTTGAAGAGGTAAGGATCCATGAGGGCGAGATTACTGCAAACTGCCAGGGAGTGCAGTCTTGCGAGAAATTGCCAAGAGTATTCATTATTATTTAAGTTGTTAGCACGGCGAGGATGATGTCTGTTTGCTAACCGGATCCATTATTATTATTGAGAGGATCCATATTTACATTAGAGCGCCAATGTTGAGAGCGTCTTTGATGAGGCATATTTGAGGAGGCCATTATTATTTATTATATTAGCACGGTGATGCCGACCGTTGCTGAGAGGATCCAGTATTGATGATGTATAGCGCTAATGATTCTGAGAAGTGGAGATGTGACTGGAGTACTGTATTATTGTATTGCTATGACTTGTAATTTGGTTATGACTGTGTATTCGATATTAACGTAACGTGTTGTGGTGTAATAAACGTTATTAACTTTCACCTGCCGTTACACCATTCCATGCCTCTGATGCGTGTACCTGTAGTGTGTGAATGTACCCACGCACACTCACTGCAACATTTAACACGGTAGGAAAACATTAGTCGTGACAGTAGTAACGCATGACCATAAATAGCCTGTGTGGCGGAATCTATGTCAACAAACAGATTGAATTCACTAACAGTATCTCGTGTGTAGCAGTGGTATGTTAGTCTTATAGAATTTGATATTTTCGACATTCGCGTGATATAAGAATAATGTGCTGCTCTGTGTGGGCGCCTGAACATTTTAAGCATTAACTAAACACCCACTCTCATTATATCATATTAAATCAAACAGTTACATATATTGGTGGTCTTCATTAACATACCATGGATTTAACATAAATAATTCATGAAAAGGAATTTTTTCTTCGGGTAACACTAGGTTCGTACAACAGATGACCTCCAGGCTGGAATAGGTAGCTGTGGCTCTATCAAGCTGAAGAACCATACAACCACATAGCTCCTCTCATATGTGTGTCTCAAGAATTGGTAATATTACCAGGACAAAACCCTCAGGCAAAATACACAAGCTGAATAACTTTCAAAGGGCATCGAAGTCAGCTCCAATCTCAGAAAGGCAAAAGACTTTGGCATATCAGTTTTGCGCTCGATCCCATCAGCTCGGTCTTAATTTTTAAAATTTAGTGGCGTACTTTCCTAGGTCGTCGTTCTATTTATAGCGACGTGTATAACCAATTAGAACCTCGTCAAAACTAACGTTAAAATTTTCTTCTGCTCGCATTTTCAGCCCTGCCGTATAAATTGATAAAGTTTAAATATTTATTAGCTCACTTATTTATGGGCCGATTTCAATTATATAAAGTTCTAATAAAACTAGAAATTTATCTCTATCGTTCTAGTTATTCATATTTTAGTTAGCTCAGTGCATTTAGATCTGTGCATACTTTAACTATCTAATTTGGGGCTTTCCCTGAAGTAAAAGTATAATTAAAACTGATTTTTCTCATACAATAAAATTTTATTTTGAGGAAGTCTTTATGCTTATCTCTTAAAATTTCAGCGCTATAATTTGAGATATTCCTTTCAGTTTAACTATCTTTAGTTTTTAAGAAATAAAATATCTTCTTTCGGTCAAAAACACAAAATAGACCCTATTATCATGTCAAAAAAGTTTCCTTATCACTACAAGAAAAAGAAGCAATTCTATTGGCTGTTAAAATTGTACCATACTCTTAGATATTCTCGAGCGGAAAATTTGACTGGGCTCTTACCCAGATTCAAATACGATAGATAATTTCGAGCGGTAAATTTGACCGTGTTGTTAGACAGATTCAAAATTACGACATCTACGCAGCTCATGGGCTGCCTACTGCTGACGTAGACGGTCAAAAAACTTTTTAACACGTCACGAGAGGAGATAAACTCGAGACTCCGATAACAACTGGTAAATTTTACTCAACGAAAAGAACAGAAAAATGGAGATAGAAACACCTGGAAAAAATGAGCACACGGCTTGGGAAGAGGTTGAAGTCATAACTGATTCACGAAACTAGATACCGTAGGAAATGGGTAGACGTGATTGCTAACGTCAGTCTTCATTTCACTCAATGAATAGGTGAAGTAACGTCGACATGTAATCATAAGAACGATCAGGATAACTTGGTTAACAAACAACAGCTTCATATCTTTAACTCTCAAATTCTCGTATGTTCTTGTCATCGTAAAAAGCAGTTTACTCCCTTGCATGAAGTCTGCAACAAAACACTTTATAAACTCTTGCAGTGGGGATTTCTGTAGAAAAGCTTTTTCCATTATGAGGTTGCCAGCCTCGTGCACAAATTGAAATAAGTCGCCTCTTACGATTTGCTTGAAAATTCATATTTGGTCCTGGATGACTGTGTTTCTTCTTACTCTGTCTCCGGAAATTACTGCCGATATTCATAAAGCGTTGCGTTCAAGTCCCATGAGAACGTTTAAAGGTAAAGGCGAGTCCCATAGAAGACAGTGCCGTGAGGGAGTAAATTGTTAGAGACTTAATTATAATGTCTCCGCTTTATGAGGTGGAAAGAACCTGTTCCCTTCTTCGATGCCTTTGCTTTCCCTAACGCAAGAGCTGAGTCAGGTACTCATTTGTTATTGTTGATCAAAATCGGCATCACTGCACTCCGGGTAAACCCATAGGTGCTCAGTCTACCTCAGCAAATCCCAGGGTATGACTGCTAACTTTTCCTGTTGTGAGCTGGTTGTACATACGACGGATGCATCCTCTCATACGTCCAGCCCTACTAATCTTACGTTTGCTGCCAAATTCCAACAGTCTTTGGCTTGTTGACTTATCTATAGCACTGTCTTTCTCTAACAGGCGATCATTAATTGTACCCATTTACAGCGGTTTATACTGGAGGTGACGCTACTTGGTCTTGAACCCGGTAACTTTGCCTCTAGAACGATGCGCTCTAACCACTTTACTGCTCTGTCGTGTTTTGGTCTGTCTTACACCACGGTCATTTTTACCGCTCGCAATAATAGGATAAACGGACTGATTTAACTGGCCAATGAGAACGCTCCTTTTTCTAGTAGTGATAAGGAAACCTTTTATGCTTAAACATAGAGGCCTATTTTGTGTAAAAGATAGTACGGAATTATTTAATTTCTTAAAGGCTAAAGATGCTTAAAAGGACAGATATAGAAAGTTAATTAGCGGGGATATTACTTTAGAGGTAGGTATAAAGACTTCCTCTAATAATAATTCATTTAAGGAGAAAAATCGTTTTAAGTGACATTTATACATCAGGGTAGACGCAACTTTAGTTAGTTAACTCATTAACTACCGCAAGCCGCTGTCAGCGGCTCACAACATAATCACATTTGGACCGCAAGCCGCTCAGGGCGCCAATCTAATTTTAGTAATAAAACGAATGAAAAATGTACTGAAACACTCTCTGATCTGGTTCGAGATTTTAAGTTGCCACTGGAAAACAAATTCCCAAAGCATGGTTGTTGTAGAACACTGAAAAATTGATATTATGTTCATATTTTTCAGCGTTTTGGGTTACTTACCAAATCGTGTAAAACTGTTTACCATGGCAAATAGTGCTAGGACTACAAAAAATGCGTGTACATCTCGTTTAACGGCTGGATAGGATAGAAACATGTTTCAACAATTGACTGAAAGATCTAGCGACGAGAACAAGAGTGAAAACGGTGTGCACATTGATTGAAATTGTGATTTTGATAGAGATGGGGCGCAAGCAGTTATAATTGTGAAAATATTGCAAGTTCTCGGCCATCGGAGGGCCGTTAAATAGCAACAACCTCTATTAGAGTTGCAACCAATGTTTATTGTAATAGTACATTCATTTATCTTTAAAATGACGTGTAATTCATACAAATCTGTAAACAATTACGAAAACTACAGCTTAGTTTGTGCAAACACCTACAGGATGAAAATGGGAAAAACATTTAATTCGGCCACAGTGTGTTTTTTAATTCGGTAGTTAATGTGTTAAAGACTGCATAGATTTAAACGCATGTTGCTAACTAAACCAATTTTAGATAGAAAGGTAGAGATAAATTCACGGTTTAATTCTAACTTTAGATGAGCAAAATCGGGCCATAATTAAGAGAGTAAAGAAATATTTAAAATTCTCCACATTGTACGAAAAGGCTAAAAGATGCAGTGGTCTGAAATTCTTTACTCCGTTTTTCCCCCGTCATCCGCGAGGAATGCGGCGCTCCTATATAAAGACCTTGAACTTGGCGGATTCACGCCACTACTATTTCAAAAATCAATGCTGAACAGGAGAGATCGGCAAACGTGAGCTGTCAAAATCTTTGCCACCTGTATCTTAGTAGCAGACCTAGATACCCTATTACAGCCTGTTACAGCTATTGTGTATTACCTGAGGGTAAGAGAAATACATGTAGATGTATATAATTATGTACTTTTCTTGTGAATATCCACTTGTGGGTTCGATAGTGTGTTAAGGAAAAAATTACAGGACGAGTGTGCTGCCCCTTGAACGCAAGCTGTGTTGACTGGTAGAGACGCAAGCCAGCATTGGAAATGTGTAGGATATTTGAGAATTATGGCAGAATCTACGACTGTAAATTTAATATTGTATTTGAAGGAGTATTTTATAAAGGAATGACACACTGTTCAGGAACATAAGAAAGGATGTCAGGAATTGTTACCATGTATTTATCAAGGTGTCACTAAATAAGTTTGTTCAAAACCTAATCATTGTAAGGAAGCATAGTATGGACAGAATGGATCAAACTTATGTTGTATAAGGAAAAATGTAATCACATGGATCTGGCTGTAGTGGTAACGAGGTAAAATGTCCTGTGCAAACTGTTAGCCCAATGTCTGAACATGTTTGTACGTTTGTTATGTGTGTGTGTGGATCTACTATGATAGACCATACAAGTATTATGATTGTTTGCATTCCAGGTTTTATTCCTGTATTGACCAAGAGTCATCAAGACTTTCAAATCTGAGAAACTCAGTGGATGCAATAGTTCTCAATATACTCAGAGCGAGGCATCTAGACTGTTTCCCAGCCTGGAGATCCAGACAGTGATCCTGGCTACAGAGGACTCTACTTATGTTTCAGCAGATAAGTGGACATAAAAGCTCCACTTGTCAGAATATCCAGCAACCTTATTATATAAAAATAAAAAACACACCAAACATTGGTAGTGGTGACATTTGTAGGACTTTATTAAAAACTCAACCAACTTTACAGACCAGAGACATTGATACCTATCTAATAAATAACTAATTGATATGTGTAAAATAACTATATCATATATAACCATTTTGGAAATGAACCTACCATGTTTATTTATTTCATTTTTGTAAAAAAAACATTTGAATTCTTTATGATTTTTTCCTAGCCGAAAAGAGAAACGGTATAGGATAAATAAATTGTAAATACTTAGATACAGTCTTACTTAGTTATTACAATTGAGTTCAAGTTCTGTATTATATGTAATACATATCTAAAGAAATAATTAATCCCCTAGCAGAGTCAACATAAATATAATAATCATTTAGTCAAGGGTGGGATCTAGAGAGGTAGCACTTAGACCTTCAGTATTCAACACTGTCATCATACTTGAAGATTTATACAGCTTGACCCTACCTTTGATTGTCGATACACCCTTGCTCTTTTCAGAGAAGGGGGTATTACTAATAAGACCAGTCTCTTATCTGGCGCTATACTGGTATCCTTTGATACATCTTTTGTCTGGGATATCATGTATTTTAATAACATCTGAACCTCTCGCGACATGCTCGACGCTCAATATGTTATTTAAAATATAAAAAAATCAAATGTGCTTGCTCGATACTTGAGAACAGTTCTGATACAAGCTTAGTGTAATTCGGTGAAAGTAACTGAGGTTTAATAAATGGGAAATGCATCAAAGAAAAACTCACCTTATTTGTAGAATAAAAATACAAATTCCTCTCTTCTTGCAAAGATGCCGATGAGGTAGTCGAAAATGATGATTTTAACGTTAATTGGGTGTACCGGATAATGCTTTGTGCATTTTTAGAAGAACAAATGAATATATGTCTTGCAATTCGTGATTTTGGCACATATCTTTATTCTTCCAAAACACGAAAATTATCTAACAGAGAGACGCTAGCTATTTCATTCACCATTTACACATTTTTAGGAAAATACTGCTTAACTGACAAGTGTTCACCGAAACACTAACAACAGTGTCATGAGTATATTACTGATTGAATTTTTGAAAATAACTTCACTCGCGCCCTAAATTGGAGAAATTAACATGATTTCTACATCTCATCCAGAAAACTAAATTGTGCCAATTGAATTTATGAACAGCTTATTAGTTCAACTATTTATTACAATATTTTCATTGTTAAATTTCCATTTTTGCATCTTTTCCACTTTTAAAAAAGCAAAATAACAAAATCATTAGGTATTAACATGTTATTTTTAGTACGATGGTTGCAAGTACCTAAACATTAAAAAGTCAAAGTGTCCTAATTTACTAATCTCGGATCCTGCACTGTCTTGTCAGGGTATAACATGAGCACGCCCCATGTAGTTTACGGGCGGTCTCTGGGAAGATACAGAAAGAATGAGACGACTGCTACCTCAGACACGTCATAAGAAGCAACAAATATTTGTTTGTACGTCGGGCTGGCTGGTATTGGCAGTGGTGCATCACTTCACATACCTGGAGTCTACCATCGACGACAAGCCGCATAGGCACAGCTGCAGCTGACTTTGCCCCCCTCACAACGCGTGTTTGAGGAAACTCCAAACTCACAACGAAGACTAAAGCTGCGTCACCAGCACACTTCTATATGGCAGCGAGACATGGACAATCTATGCTAAGCAAGAAAGAAGGCTCAATGCAATCCATTAACGGTGTCTAGGATAAATCCTCGGTATTTCGTGAAAGGAGAAAGTGGCAAATGTCGAGGTGTTGTCACGTGCTGGCCTTCAAAGCATGTATTCACTGCTTTGTCAGCGAAGATTACGCTGGCTTTGCCATGTCAGCCGCATGGAAGATGGTCGCATCCCGAAGGATATCTTCTACGGACAAATAGCAGATGGCAAGAGAACAGTTGGGCGACCGCAGCTAAGGTTCAAAGATGTGTGCAAGAGAGATATGATGGCACTGGACATTGGATTCCTGTTAGCTTTTTTTCTTAACTTTGCGGTTTCTACGCGGACTTTATTTACAGCCAGGGAGGGAACAACTGTGGACACAGGAAAATCGTTAGTAAGAGTTACTGCCCACAACCCAGGATTTCCTAAGTCTATGATCATGAAAGACGCTAATGCGTAAAGGAAACTTATTTCACAAGTTAGAAAGAAGCAATCCACTTTTTGGGCATGTTTTGAGAAGAGGAGAGCTGGAATTTATCCTAACAACAGGTAAGATTGAAGGAAACAGACATAAGGGAAGACAAAGAAGTCACCAGCAGAATTGATAAATTGTACTGGAGACAGGAAGTTGTGGAGTGACATGATCTCCTACGCCACTGGGCATGGTACTTGAAGAAGAAGAATGATCGTAGCCGCTTGTTGTGATGTCGTTATCCACTTCTACTTCGTACACTCTCATATAACCTCATCTATTTCTTTCATCAAGTTAACGGTATGTCTCTGATTTTAATAACATTTTCTGTGGTAACCGCGTAACGTTCCCTGAATGTGATCGTTCACAAACATCTGAAGACCGCCTCCAGACATCAAACAAGTATTAACAATGTACCGCCTTTATTTTTCACAAAAACTACGCTCCCTTGCACACATTTATAACTTGGTCTTCTGAGAGGGGTAAAGAGGTGGCAACGTAGATAGCATCGCCACATGGTGCGATCGGCAGCTGAATATATATATATATATATATATATATATATATATATATATATATATCTATATATATATATATATATATATATATATATATATATATATATATATATATATATATATATATATATATATATATAGAAGTCCGATTAATCTTTCAATCTATTGGTATCAACATCCCTGGCTGTTAAAGTAATATAAGTTGAATGTGGTTTGCTGTGTTTCATTACTTTGTAAATCTGTAATAAGCACTCGAGTCTTTATTGTATATATTTTCTTTATTCTCAATCTTTATATTGTGACTGGAATATCTACACAGTGGACCAATATGTCCACTTAACTGCAGTCTAGTCTGAGACACCTCCAATCCTGGCTAGGTTCGTACAACAGATGACCTCCAGACTGGAATAGGTAGCTGTGGCTCTACCAAGCTGAAGTACCATACAACCCCATAGCTTCTCTCACATGTGTGTCTCAAGAATTGGTAATATTACCAGGACAAAACCCTCAGGCAAAATGCACAAGCTGAATAACTTTCAAAGGGCATCGAAGTCTGCTCCAATCTCAGGAAGGCAAAAGACTTTGGCATATCAGTTTTGCGCTCGATCCCATCTGCTCGGTCTTAATTTTTAAAATTTAGTGGCGTACTTTCCTAGGTCGTCGTTCTATTTATAGCGACGTGTATAACCAATCAGAACCTCGTCAAAACTAACGTTAAAATTTTCTTCTGCTCGCATTTTCAGCCCTGCCGTATAAATTGATAAAGTTTAAATATTTATTAGCTCACTTATTTATGGGCCGATTTCAATTATATACAGTTCTAATAAAACTAGAAATTTATCTCTATCGTTCTAGTTATTCATATTTTAGTTAGCTCAGTGCATTTAGATCTGTGCATACTTTAACTAACTAAGTTGGGGTTTTCCCTTAAGTATCTTTAAAATTTATTTTTCTCTTACAATAAAATTTTATTTTGAGAAAGTCTTTATGCTTATATCTTAAGTAATTTCAGCGCTATAATTTGAGATATTCCTTTCAGTTTAACTATCTTTAGTTTTTAAGAAATAAAATATCTTCTTTCGGTCAAAAAACACAAAATAGACCATATTATCACGTCAAAAAAGTTTCCTTATCACTACAAGAAAAAAACGCAATTCTATTGGCTGTTAAAATTGTACCATACTCTTAGATATTTTCGAGCGGAAAATTTGACTGGGCTCTTACCCAGATTCAAATACGATAGATAATTTCGAGCGGTAAATTTGACCGTGTTTTTAGACAGATTCAAAATTACGACATATCTCCCCCGTTAAAAAAGCGTGAACCACTAGTGCAGCTTTCCTGTCTGTATTACAATCACGTCAAATTACGCCAAATTGACTTTACTCTGCCTTAGTGTTATCCTGGTTTCCTGCAGGTGGGTCAATTCAAGTATTCACTGCTCAAGAAATCTGCCTCAGACCTCTGCAATCCAGAGATAATTCCTCATGTTATGTTAATAAACAGCACAGGTGCTTCTGCCTGTCAAAGGCTGATTATCAATCAATATTCACCATTATTCTTCTCTGAGTCTGCTCAATGACATGTCCAGAGGTTTTAGATGTTCCTCAAGGTTGCAATATTTATGAGGATAAGATCTATAAGATTGGTGATAGCTGAGTTATGTAGGGGATCCAGTAATTTTCTTATCATCCGTGTTAAAACACTCGGAGTAATTTCCAATCCAAAAAGCAACATATTAATTCAATGTGCCCCTCCGATGTGATCACAGCCATGAATTGGTCTGAGCTCAGGCTTGAATGGAATCTGGTATAACCCTTTACTTATATTCAGGTGTGACTCTATTTTCTGCCATGATCTAGCAATCTTATCACTAAACAAATTATCAACCAAATAATAAATGTAACAGATTCAAAAGTAATCTTAATTAACTAAACCACTGTCAGATCATCCAGTAACCACAATTTGGTTAAAATTTAGACTCATAAGCTTATTACAGTTATTTATGTATTGACTTATTTTTCTTATTTATTTACTTTATTACTGCACTATCTCAAGTAAAAGCCCCAGGGTATGAATAAAATCCCTGACTTATCCACCAATATGTCATAAGAGGTTTTGATGTTATTAAAATATAGGCTATCCTGGACAAATAGGTGTATCAGAGGATACCAGGATAGTGCCAGATAAGAGACTGGTCTTAAAAGAAATACCCCCTTCTCTGAAAAGAGTAAGGGTGTATCGACATCAATGTGGGGTCAAGCTATGTAAATCTCCAGGTATGATGATAGTGTTTAGTCCTGAAGATCTATCTGCTACATCTCAAGATCGCAAGTTGATTAATAATTATTATATTGTTTGTGTGGCTACTTATCTAGGGGTATATTAACTTATTTTTATGTAATAACTATCAAACAGAACATTGACTTAATTACAATAATTAAGTAAGACTGAAGGATAGTATGTACAATTTATTGTTCCTAAACCTGATTTCTTTTGGTTAGGAAAACTTAAATCATGTTATAAGGTATTTACAAAATGAAATAAATAAGATGGAATGTTATCCATAAAATGGCAAACATATGCTGTTATATGTGTTTATATATATATATATATATATATATATATATATATATATATATATATATATATATATATATATATATATATATATATATATATATATCACAAAGGTTCAATTAATCTTTCAACCTATTGGTATCAACATCCCTGGCTGTTAAAGTAATATGAGTTGAATGTGGTTTGCTGTGTTTCATCACTTTGTAAATCTGTAATAAGCACTTGAGTCTTTATTGCATATATTTTCTTTATTCTCAATCTTTATATTGTGACTGGAATATCTACACAGTGGACCAATATGTCCACTTAACTGCAGTCTAGTCTGAGACACCTCCAATCCTGGCTAGGTGATACAGAGTAAATATTAGCAAGGGGAGGTGATCTTGAAAATGTTAAGCGAATAGATTCGATTGCGGGTTACGTTGCTTGATTAAGCTGATGTTAAGTTAAAATTGTGATAGGGGAATTCCCTCGTGTGATCGAGAAGTTTCCAAGTCGGTAAGCGTGGCGAACACTGGTCAGTTCAAATTGCGGAGATGTGTTTTCTCTGAACTGTCTTGAGCTGTGAGTAAGCTCGTGTGACTAGCCCATGCAATTATTGAGACTGAGTTGAGTTTTGTAAACAGCCGAGTCTCGTGTCTTTTTGAAGCGGAACTAGTGTGTGAACTAAGAGCAGTCTGTTTTTGGGCACCGACTGGAGAGGTCGGGCCTACAGTGTGTGTTTTGAGTATGCCTGCGCAGTGCAAAAGTTATAGAGGCCATTATTTGTGTAGGACAGTAATTCCTGAGTTTATTGGAGAATTATGTTTGTGAGTATTTTTTGAAGAGGTAAGGATCCATGAGGGCGAGATTACTGCAAACTGCCAGGGAGTGCAGTCTTGCGAGAAATTGCCAAGAGTATTCATTATTATTTAAGTTGTTAGCACGGCGAGGATGATGTCCGTTTGCTAACCGGATCCATTATTATTATTGAGAGGATCCATATTTACATTAGAGCGCCAATGTTGAGAGCGTCTTTGATGAGGCATATTTGAGGAGGCCATTATTTATTATATTAGCACGGTGATGCCGACCGTTGCTGAGAGGATCCAGTATTGATGATGTATAGCGCTAATGATTCTGAGAAGTGGAGATGTGACTGGAGTACTGTATTATTGTATTGCTATGACTTGTAATTTGGTTATGACTGTGTATTCGATATTAACGTAACGTGTTGTGGTGTAATAAACATTATTAACTTTCACCTGCCGTTACACCATTCCATGCCTCTGATGCGTGTACCTGTAGTGTGTGAATGTACCCACGCACACTCACTGCAACATTTAACACGGTAGGAAAACATTAGTCGTGACAGTAGTAACGCATGACCATAAATAGCCTGTGTGGCGGAATCTATGTCAACAAACAGATTGAATTCACTAACAGTATCTCGTGTGTAGCAGTGGTATGTTAGTCTTATAGAATTTGATATTTTCGACATTCGCGTGATATAAGAATAATGTGCTGCTCTGTGTGGGCGCCTGAACATTTTAAGCATTAACTAAACACCCACTCTCATTATATCATATTAAATCAAACAGTTACATATATTGGTGGTCTTCATTAACATACCATGGATTTAACATAAATAATTCATGAAAAGGAATTTTTTCTTCGGGTAACACTAGGTTCGTACAACAGATGACCTCCAGGCTGGAATAGGTAGCTGTGGCTCTATCAAGCTGAAGAACCATACAACCACATAGCTCCTCTCATATGTGTGTCTCAAGAATTGGTAATATTACCAGGACAAAACCCTCAGGCAAAATACACAAGCTGAATAACTTTCAAAGGGCATCGAAGTCAGCTCCAATCTCAGAAAGGCAAAAGACTTTGGCATATCAGTTTTGCGCTCGATCCCATCAGCTCGGTCTTAATTTTTAAAATTTAGTGGCGTACTTTCCTAGGTCGTCGTTCTATTTATAGCGACGTGTATAACCAATTAGAACCTCGTCAAAAACTAACGTTAAAATTTTCTTCTGCTCGCATTTTCAGCCCTGCCGTATAAATTGATAAAGTTTAAATATTTATTAGCTCACTTATTTATGGGCCGATTTCAATTATATAAAGTTCTAATAAAACTAGAAATTTATCTCTATCGTTCTAGTTATTCATATTTTAGTTAGCTCAGTGCATTTAGATATGTGCATACTTTAACTATCTAATTTGGGGCTTTCCCTGAAGTAAAAGTATAATTAAAACTGATTTTTCTCATACAATAAAATGTTATTTTGAGGAAGTCTTTATGCTTATCTCTTAAAATTTCAGCGCTATAATTTGAGATATTCCTTTCAGTTTAACTATCTTTAGTTTTTAAGAAATAAAATATCTTCTTTCGGTCAAAAACACAAAATAGACCCTATTATCATGTCAAAAAAGTTTCCTTATCACTACAAGAAAAAGAAGCAATTCTATTGGCTGTTAAAATTGTACCATACTCTTAGATATTCTCGAGCGGAAAATTTGACTGGGCTCTTACCCAGATTCAAATACGATAGATAATTTCGAGCGGTAAATTTGACCGTGTTGTTAGACAGATTCAAAATTACGACATCTACGCAGCTCATGGGCTGCCTACTGCTGACGTAGACGGTCAAAAAACTTTTTAACACGTCACGAGAGGAGATAAACTCGAGACTCCGATAACAACTGGTAAATTTTACTCAATGAAAAGAACAGAAAAATGGAGATAGAAACACCTGGAAAAAATGAGCACACGGCTTGGGAAGAGGTTGAAGTCATAACTGATTCACGAAACTAGATACCGTAGGAAATGGGTAGACGTGATTGCTAACGTCAGTCTTCATTTCACTCAATGAATAGGTGAAGTAACGTCGACATGTAATCATAAGAACGATCAGGATAACTTGGTTAACAAACAACAGCTTCATATCTTTAACTCTCAAATTCTCGTATGTTCTTGTCATCGTAAAAAGCAGTTTACTCCCTTGCATGAAGTCTGCAACAAAACACTTTATAAACTCTTGCAGTGGGGATTTCTGTAGAAAAGCTTTTTCCATTATGAGGTTGCCAGCCTCGTGCACAAATTGAAATAAGTCGCCTCTTACGATTTGCTTGAAAATTCATATTTGGTCCTGGATGACTGTGTTTCTTCTTACTCTGTCTCCGGAAATTACTGCCAATATTCATAAAGCGTTGCGTTCAAGTCCCATGAGAACGTTTAAAGGTAAAGGCGAGTCCCATAGAAGACAGTGCCGTGAGGGAGTAAATTGTTAGAGACTTAATTATAATGTCTCCGCTTTATGAGGTGGAAAGAACCTGTTCCCTTCTTCGATGCCTTTGCTTTCCCTAACGCAAGAGCTGAGTCAGGTACTCATTTGTTATTGTTGATCAAAATCGGCATCACTGCACTCCGGGTAAACCCATAGGTGCTCAGTCTACCTCAGCAAATCCCAGGGTATGACTGCTAACTTTTCCTGTTGTGAGCTGGTTGTACATACGACGGATGCATCCTCTCATACGTCCAGCCCTACTAATCTTACGTTTGCTGCCAAATTCCAACAGTCTTTGGCTTGTTGACTTATCTATAGCACTGTCTTTCTCTAACAGGCGATCATTAATTGTACCCATTTACAGCGGTTTATACTGGAGGTGACGCTACTTGGTCTTGAACCCGGTAACTTTGCCTCTAGAACGATGCGCTCTAACCACTTTACTGCTCTGTCGTGTTTTGGTCTGTCTTACACCACGGTCATTTTTACCGCTCGCAATAATAGGATAAACGGACTGATTTAACTGGCCAATGAGAACGCTCCTTTTTCTAGTAGTGATAAGGAAACCTTTTATGCTTAAACATAGAGGCCTATTTTGTGTAAAAGATAGTACGGAATTATTTAATTTCTTAAAGGCTAAAGATGCTTAAAAGGACAGATATAGAAAGTTAATTAGCGGGGATATTACTTTAGAGGTAGGTATAAAGACTTCCTCTAATAATAATTCATTTAAGGAGAAAAATCGTTTTAAGTGACATTTATACATCAGGGTAGACGCAACTTTAGTTAGTTAAATACTGCATAGATTTAAACGCATGTTGCTAACTAAACCAATTTTAGATAGAAAGGTAGAGATAAATTCACGGTTTAATTCTAACTTTAGATGAGCAAAATCGGTCCATAATTAAGAGAGTAAAGAAATATTTAAAATTCTCCACATTGTACGAAAAGGCTAAAAGATGCAGTGGTCTGAAATTCTTTACTCCGTTTTTCCCCCGTCATCCGCGAGGAATGCGGCGCTCCTATATAAAGACCTTGAACTTGGCGGATTCACGCCACTACTATTTCAAAAATCAATGCTGAACAGGAGAGATCGGCAAACGTGAGCTGTCAAAATCTTTGCCACCTGTATCTTAGTAGCAGACCTAGATACCCTATTACAGCCTGTTACAGCTATTGTGTATTACCTGAGGGTAAGAGAAATACATGTAGATGTATATAATTATGTACTTTTCTTGTGAATATCCACTTGTGGGTTCGATAGTGTGTTAAGGAAAAAATTACAGGACGAGTGTGCTGCCCCTTGAACGCAAGCTGTGTTGACTGGTAGAGACGCAAGCCAGCATTGGAAATGTGTAGGATATTTGAGAATTATGGCAGAATCTACGACTGTAAATTTAATATTGTATTTGAAGGAGTATTTTATAAAGGAATGACACACTGTTCAGGAACATAAGAAAGGATGTCAGGAATTGTTACCATGTATTTATCAAGGTGTCACTAAATAAGTTTGTTCAAAACCTAATCATTGTAAGGAAGCATAGTATGGACAGAATGGATCAAACTTATGTTGTATAAGGAAAAATGTAATCACATGGATCTGGCTGTAGTGGTAACGAGGTAAAATGTCCTGTGCAAACTGTTAGCCCAATGTCTGAACATGTTTGTACGTTTGTTATGTGTGTGTGTGGATCTACTATGATAGACCATACAAGTATTATGATTGTTTGCATTCCAGGTTTTATTCCTGTATTGACCAAGAGTCATCAAGACTTTCAAAATCTGAGAAACTCAGTGGATGCAGTAGTTCTCAATATACTCAGAGCGAGGCATCTAGACTGTTTCCCAGCCTGGAGATCCAGACAGTGATCCTGGCTACAGAGGACTCTACTTATGTTTCAGCAGATAAGTGGACATAAAAGCTCCACTTGTCAGAATATCCAGCAACCTTATTATATAAAAATAAAAAACACACCAAACATTGGTAGTGGTGACATTTGTAGGACTTTATTAAAAACTCAACCAACTTTACAGACCAGAGACATTGATACCTATCTAATAAATAACTAATTGATATGTGTAAAATAACTATATCATATATAACCATTTTGGAAATGAACCTACCATGTTTATTTATTTCATTTTTGTAAAAAAAACATTTGAATTCTTTATGATTTTTTCCTAGCCGAAAAGAGAAACGGTATAGGATAAATAAATTGTAAATACTTAGATACAGTCTTACTTAGTTATTACAATTGAGTTCAAGTTCTGTATTATATGTAATACATATCTAAAGAAATAATTAATCCCCTAGCAGAGTCAACATAAATATAATAATCATTTAGTCAAGGGTGGGATCTAGAGAGGTAGCACTTAGACCTTCAGTATTCAACACTATCATCATACTTGAAGATTTATACAGCTTGACCCTACCTTTGATTGTCGATACACCCTTGCTCTTTTCAGAGAAGGGGGTATTACTAATAAGACCAGTCTCTTATCTGGCGCTATACTGGTATCCTTTGATACATCTTTTGTCTGGGATATCATGTATTTTAATAACATCTGAACCTCTCGCGACATGCTCGACGCTCAATATGTTATTTAAAATATAAAAAAATCAAATGTGCTTGCTCGATACTTGAGAACAGTTCTGATACAAGCTTAGTGTAATTCGGTGAAAGTAACTGAGGTTTAATAAATGGGAAATGCATCAAAGAAAAACTCACCTTATTTGTAGAATAAAAATACAAATTCCTCTCTTCTTGCAAAGATGCCGATGAGGTAGTCGAAAATGATGATTTTAACGTTAATTGGGTGTACCGGATAATGCTTTGTGCATTTTTAGAAGAACAAATGAATATATGTCTTGCAATTCGTGATTTTGGCACATATCTTTATTCTTCCAAAACACGAAAATTATCTAACAGAGAGACGCTAGCTATTTCATTCACCATTTACACATTTTTAGGAAAATACTGCTTAACTGACAAGTGTTCACCGAAACACTAACAACAGTGTCATGAGTATATTACTGATTGAATTTTTGAAAATAACTTCACTCGCGCCCTAAATTGGAGAAATTAACATGATTTCTACATCTCATCCAGAAAACTAAATTGTGCCAATTGAATTTATGAACAGCTTATTAGTTCAACTATTTATTACAATATTTTCATTGTTAAATTTCCATTTTTGCATCTTTTCCACTTTTAAAAAAGCAAAATAACAAAATCATTAGGTATTAACATGTTATTTTTAGTACGATGGTTGCAAGTACCTAAACATTAAAAAGTCAAAGTGTCCTAATTTACTAATCTCGGATCCTGCACTGTCTTGTCAGGGTATAACATGAGCACGCCCCATGTAGTTTACGGGCGGTCTCTGGGAAGATACAGAAAGAATGAGACGACTGCTACCTCAGACACGTCATAAGAAGCAACAAATATTTGTTTGTACGTCGGGCTGGCTGGTATTGGCAGTGGTGCATCACTTCACATACCTGGAGTCTACCATCGACGACAAGCCGCATAGGCACCGCTGCAGCTGACTTTGCCCCCCTCACAACGCGTGTTTGAGGAAACTCCAAACTCACAACGAAGACTAAAGCTGCGTCACCAGCACACTTCTATATGGCAGCGAGACATGGACAATCTATGCTAAGCAAGAAAGAAGGCTCAATACAATCCATTAACGGTGTCTAGGATAAATCCTCGGTATTTCGTGAAAGGAGAAAGTGGCAAATGTCGAGGTGTTGTCACGTGCTGGCCTTCAAAGCATGTATTCACTGCTTTGTCAGCGAAGATTACGCTGGCTTTGCCATGTCAGCCGCATGGAAGATGGTCGCATCCCGAAGGATATCTTCTACGGACAAATAGCAGATGGCAAGAGAACAGTTGGGCGACCGCAGCTAAGGTTCAAAGATGTGTGCAAGAGAGATATGATGGCACTGGACATTGGATTCCTGTTAGCTTTTTTTCTTAACTTTGCGGTTTCTACGCGGACTTTATTTACAGCCAGGGAGGGAACAACTGTGGACACAGGAAAATCGTTAGTAAGAGTTACTGCCCACAACCCAGGATTTCCTAAGTCTATGATCATGAAAGACGCTAATGCGTAAAGGAAACTTATTTCACAAGTTAGAAAGAAGCAATCCACTTTTTGGGCATGTTTTGAGAAGAGGAGAGCTGGAATTTATCCTAACAACAGGTAAGATTGAAGGAAACAGACATAAGGGAAGACAAAGAAGTCACCAGCAGAATTGATAAATTGTACTGGAGACAGGAAGTTGTGGAGTGACATGATCTCCTACGCCACTGGGCATGGTACTTGAAGAAGAAGAATGATCGTAGCCGCTTGTTGTGATGTCGTTATCTACTTCTACTTCGTACACTCTCATATAACCTCATCTATTTCTTTCATCAAGTTAACGGTATGTCTCTGATTTTAATAACATTTTCTGTGGTAACCGCGTAACGTTCCCTGAATGTGATCGTTCACAAACATCTGAAGACCGCCTCCAGACATCAAACAAGTATTAACAATGTACCGCCTTTATTTTTCACAAAAACTACGCTCCCTTGCACACATTTATAACTTGGTCTTCTGAGAGGGGTAAAGAGGTGGCAACGTAGATAGCATCGCCACATGGTGCGATCGGCAGCTGAATATATATATATATATATATATATATATATATATATATATATATATATATATATATATATATATATATATATATATATATATATATATATATATATATATATATATATATATGTCTGTGTGTGTGTGTGTGCGTGTGTCTCTGTGTGTGTGTGTGTGTGTTACAGCGCCATTCTCTTCTTCCGTTCTTCCGCCACGTCCGCCATTATAGCGTTAGTCAGGATTTTAAAATAGAATATCAACCAGGCCGCTGACAGAACACCAGCCAATCCGTGGAGAGGTACACTGAAGCTGCCCGGATGTACCAGCGCGGAAGTTTCTTTGTGTCATTTCCATCGCTAGACGTCAAGAGAAAACTAGTCGCCGAAACAGAGTTGAAATCTGCAGTTGCCTTGGACATGTGAGTTATTTAGATAGGATATTATTCTTCAATATTTTGAAGTTCTTATAGTGTTATAAAGAATATAGGATTATAAGTATGCTATTTATTTGGCGTCGTGTTTAAATAAGTATATGGTCTATTCAATGTTATGTATTTAGAGTACGTTCGGTTTTAGATCTAAATTTATTCGGACATGGCGTGGCTGGAGCAGATGGAGCATGTTCATGAAATAGGACACGTGGACGGCACTAGGATTAACATATTCAGTTATTATATTTGTGTAAATGAAATTAATCGTTAAGTATTTCCAAATTGTTTGTGGTTAAAGAAATCTTCAATTATCGTGTGTAAATCCAACACGTAGTTGGTTTGAATAATGTTTAATTGTGGCGCGATTTAGGTTGTTATATTTATTAACTGCAGTATGTAGTCGGCTTTGATAGCCTTTTGTCATGCATAACAAGGAGTCGGTACTTATGCCGAAATGGTTTATTTTAGTATTGCCAGTGCTGCAATTTATAAATATACTAGTGTAAAAGACTGTCATAAGACTGGAATTAAATTAAAAAGCACCAATACCTAACGGCAATTTTACTTATTAAAAAGTATTGAAAAAAACACTGTGCATCACCACAGTACACGAACTACGTAGCAGCAGCGTGGATCCCAATGTGTGTATACGGGATCACACATTCTATAAAAATGTTTGTGCAGTCATTTGCGCATTCTTCTTTGGTAAGTGTTACTATTTTCGGGAGAGTACCTAAATAAGGGAAACAATACAATTAATGTCTAACTTTCAACCAAAGTTGCACCCTTTAGCGTTACGTACTGACAGAAAAAGCTGGGATTTTATATATAGGATTACAGCTTACTAGAATAGATTTCTGTGCTTCGTTAGGCTGATAATTTAGTGTAAATCTTAGTAAGATTTGCTGTAGCTAATTGGTGTTAGCTTTCTAAGTTTGGTAGTCCTTTACATAGTGTATAATCACTATTGTTTAAATGTAGTGTTTTGAATAGCTTTGATTAGCCATCGTTTCTAGTATTTAATATTATAATGTGAGGTTACTGGGGAGCGCACAGGCCCTACGGCTTAGGAATATTTTAGGGAAGTGAGAGCTGCCTGGAGAGTAGGGATGATCGGTAAGGAGGACCAGACAGATATTGTTCTGGACAGTGTGACCCCAAGTGTCCGCAGGGAGCTGAGGATTCAGGTTGCGGATGACGACCCGGAAGTAATGCTATTCCATTCTTAGGGTGTATGAGGAGCGTCGAAGCATCCCAGAGCTAATGGCTACTCTTTACTCTACCCGCCAAGGTGCAAAGGGAGTCTCTTTGGGATTTCTCTCATCGCCTCCACGAGGTATTCGAGAGAAATGTCACTCCTTTAGAGCAATCCATCCTTCGGGAACATTTCGCTATTTGTCTGAGAGATGATCTACTAAGAAAGTTTGCAAAGTAAATGATAATTAAAGAACCTACAGCATCCTTCATTTCCTTGAGAGACTATGCCCTACGGTTTTCAGACACTGAACCCGCTTCCGGGGCTGGTGTTGCCAATGTCGAAGTAGTAAATACAGAGACGGTGCCAGACACCCATGCATTAAACGCAGAAATGGAGCGGCGGAGGGCACAGGGGGCTCATTTACAGGCTAAGATTGATGAAATTTCTACTAAGAAAGTTTGCAAGAGTGTATAGCAGGAAAGAAAGTCATGTGTACTCTTGACACGGAGTCACAAGTTTCAACCATTACCGAACAGTGCTTTCAGCAGCTTTTTGAAGATCTGGCCCTGGATGAAAGTAAATGGGTGCGACTGACTGCTGCCAATGGTGTCACAATTCCATATGCTGGCCATCTAGTGGTTGATGTGAAGAGTGGAGAGTGCCATGTCAAGAACTGTGGCATCTGTGTTGTTAAAAGTTTCAATGAGCCTGACAAAGCGCCTGGTATAATAGGCACCAACATACTGGCAGAAGTAAAAACATCCACCGCTTCCTCAAATAGCAAGCTCCAAGAAAAGGTACACAAGAGGCAAAGTTAGATAGGGTAAGGGACCCAAAGATGCAGCAATAGAGAATGCAGTCAGCGACCCATAGCTTGACTGCTTGCGTCAGGGTCAGCGAACCAGAGCTGACCAAGACCCTACTCCACCTCCACGTGGTGGTCCAGGAAACAGGCTGCATCACTGCAGTCTGGCTGAGAGAGTAGGGGTCGAAGAGGGAAGGCAAACATGGTCCCCAAAAATGCCGTGCTGAAGTCAGATGTGTCGGCCGAAAGGCTCAAATATTGCAGCTCCGATGTAATCAGACACAACGCAACCAACGTCCTTTTCAGGACGAACGAGGAAGAAGAAGATAGGGTAAAGGTGTGGATAGCAGGAGGAAGAAAACCTCACATACTAGCTCGCTCGGTCGCTACTTTACAGGGGAATGTAAAAGAGGCTCAAAATCAAAGAAGACAGTGTTTGAACCCTCAAGAGACTTAGACCATAAAGGGATGTTTATATGTCACACACTGACTGTACTAAGAGGATGTTTCTGTGAGGTCCAAGCAGTAAATATTGGAAATGAAGACCAGTTTTTGGCTAGGGGTACTCAAGTGGGAGAACTTTCTGAGGCATGCGCAGACAATGAGAGATACTTCAGAGTTGTTGGAGCCCAGGAGGTAGAGATATCTGCACAGCCTGGATGCTCAGCTAAGTTCCCTGTTAGCAGTGCAGTTGATTTAAATGAGCTTGAGGGCAGTCAAGACGAAAAGAGCCAACTACAGAAGATACTGCAACAACAAGACAGCCTGTTTGCTAAAGACGAGAATGATGTAGGGTATATATATATATATATATATATATATATATATATATATATATATATATATATATATATATATATATATATATATATATATATATATATATATATATATATATATATATATATATATATATATATATATATATATATATATATATATATATATATATATATATATATATATATATATATATATATATATATATATATATATGTAGCGACATCATCTTGTAATCGTTATGGCGTCTGTCGGGTAACAGCCAGTGGCGTATCCTGGTAATGCGAGCTAGGCGTGCTGCTACTTAAAATGAATATGTACGCCTACTATTTAACTTCTTCCCCTCTTAATTTAAAAACCAACTATATTCAATTACGCAACGATAGTTATTAGGGGTATATGTCAATTATCTCCGAAATACTAATTAACTTACAACTTGAAACTCACTGTCACTGTAATAATCTGAATTCCCGGCAACTAACAAAAATTAATCACAAAAAACACTGGACGGACACAGCCGATTTTTACAACTCGAGAGCTGCAAGACCACCGCACGCATGTTTGCATTGTATTGACGTATCTGGCCATGACCCGATTCACACAAACCAGTCTTTAGACGTGAATCCGAAAGGTCCAGCACGCATTGTGACGGAATTACCCGAGAAACTTCGGGCGATTTCTACAACCAATTAAAAACTGCACAATAAAACGCGTCTGTGAAACTGAAACTAGATATACTCGTAGATTCTATGCGGGAAAATCCGTTATCCTGATGCGTGCGGTCCGAAAGCAGAACATTAGAAGATAAATATTTTATAGAATAATAAATTAAATTTTTATTTTCCTTCGCGCATAGGTGTGCGCAGCACGCACAGCACACATAGAGAATACGCCACTGGCAACAGCGCCATCTTGTCATCGCCATTGTCTCCGTGGTTCACTGCCTTTTTACCACAACATCTTCAAGAGGAAGATATATTACTGGGCCACAATAAAGCCTAGAAATAGTTGTGTTTTATATTTGTGTTTTCGCTCCTTCTAGAGCATCCATCACGTGTTATTTGCGTTGCCCAATTACTACGCACGTGCACTACATCGTGAGTGATTAGGCCTAGTGGCCTATATAAAGGAGTGCGCTGGCCAGCAGAGGCCTTTTTCTTCGTCAGTCGCCCCAAAGAAACCAGAGTAAGAAACCAGAGTCGATCTGAAGATGCCTTGAACACGTTAGCAATTGAGCACTGGCTGGGTGTTTTGTTTCGTTTGGTTTACTTTATAACGTTTGCTTTATGTGCTTGTTGTCGCTGATAGGGTTGTGTGAATAAATACAGCCCCTGCCTTAGAATCACGAGTTTTATTGTTGTTCGGGTCGGTGCGAGTGTGCAAGAAAGTGATCACAAGTCACAACAGCATCATCATCTTTCGCCCACCCTATCACATAAATATGTGTGTGTGTGTGTGTGTGTGTGTGTGTGTGTGTGTGTGTGTGTGTGTGTGTGTGTGTGTGTGTGTGTGTGTGTGTGTGTGTGTGTGTGCATTAGTGGTAGTGCAATATCGTTAAAAAAGTTAAGAGATACTTAAATAAATATACAGGTTCCCATAAATTATTCACCCCTTACAAGCCTTAATAAATTCGTTATTTAGGGAGCTATCTAAAAACAGTTTTCGGCAATTAATAATACAACTCAATAAATGTTACACAGACTACCACAATTCAGTCAGTAATTCTGTAAACCAGAATTCAGTAAACGTCCATTTGAGCCTCATTAGTAGCAAGCAGAACATCAAGGCCTTATATGATTTCGTTGCAAACGTTCAGAATCATGTCTTCAATACGGTGTTTTAGTTCTGTGATTTTATTAACCTTATTTGCGTACACTCTGTCCTTTATATAGCTCCATAAATAAGAAATTCAAATGCGAGATTGATATTTAGCGAGCAGGTCGTGGAATATGGCCATCTCGGTCAATCAAACTAGAAGCGAAACTGTTCACTGGGGAACCTGCAGACTACTAATCGCCAGGGCGGTTGTGCCCCTTCTTTCTGAAAGATCCCACGAGGTTGTATATCCTCAAGCTGAGGTATAGTATACGATTCAAGCATATATATGTAATTCGTAGCCTTCACGGTTTTCTCATTAAATAAAAATGGTCCGATCACACAGGTATGGGACAGAGCACACCAAACTTTGATTTGCGACTGTCCCGTTCGTGTTCAGTAAATTCATGCGGCTTTTATGACCTCGGCCATTGTGCCTTTACCACATAGATGGAATGTCGTTTCTTCACTGAAAACCACATTATCTAGAAAAAAAGTGCTAATCTTCATCAGTATGGTAAAGAATGTGGTAGTCTGTGTAACATGTATTGAGTTGTTTTATTAATTGCCGAAAACTGTTTTTAGATAGCTCCCTAAATAACGAATTTATTAAGGCTTGTAAGGGAATATAATTCCGCTGGAGTTTGTCATTTGGTTGAAGTTTCCGCAGGGTTTGCGATTTGTAATCGTAGTTTAACCTCTTGTGAACCACTTTATGCACTTTTGAATGCTGTATTTGCAGTTCTCAGCTTGCTCGGCGGGTGGATTATTTAGGACGTCGGATAAAAGCATACCGAATTTCTGCTATCATATCTTCAGACACACTAGGCCTAATAGTTTCTTTCTGATGTAGCACAATGTCAGATTCTTAAAATTGCTTCAGTGGGGAAAATGTCTTGGGTTGTGATATTAATTACCGAAAACTGTTTTAAGACAGCTCCTGTAATAGTGAGTTTATTTTGACTTATAATAGGGTGAATAATATATGGATACCCTGTATAATAGGTTTTTTTCCATTTTTAATTTGCCAACTGTCGGTGGTATAATATTTTGGTTTTCTACACTCCAAAGCAATATGATGCAAAAAAGCATACCATTGTATGTGGGTTTTTTTCGCTTTTTTAATCAGTGATTAACGATACCGTTTATTCCATGCAATAGAATGTATGAGACATTTTTTAGTGCATTTGTAACACTAATAATAGCGGATCCTAAAACTTGTTTGTTTGTTTTTTTCCTTTGCTTGTTCTCATGTCATCTTTTACATTCTGTCAAATATTTTCGATTATCTGGCAAAAACTTTCGAGTATCGTATTGTCCGCGTACTTGCAAGAAAAATAAAACCCCACACACATAAGTATGAAGAATTTCGCATTTTATGAAACAGAACACACACGATTACACATGTTCATTTACACTATATACAAAAAAAAAATTAAGAGGAGGGAATATGCTTTAAATGCACAGCAGCAATTAAATATACTGTCTAAAATAATGGAAATTATATCTCCTAATTACAACCCATCAATGGTTGGGCAAGATAACGCTCGCCGTCAATTTTTGTTTCTAAAAAAGTGCACATACTAGTAAATATATATTATCGATAGCTTTAGTTTGGTGAGTTCTTTCCCACGCTGGTCCACGTAAAATAATGAAACAAATAGAAATCACGCACAATTAAGTAAACCGAATAAGAACATCAGCTTCAATCAGGCACGCCTTACTTGAGACGAGAAAAAAGTTAAACCCACATCTGCCATAACTATTGGAAGAACGAGAGCTACAAAAAGAGAACACTCTGCAACATGGTTCTAGATCGAATCAACAAAAGAACTACAGAGAAAACAATGAACCGGGACATAACGGGGAGACATAATCGTCTATTTCGGTCGGCACAGAACTTAAATCACATATTCAGAATCAATACTTAATGGCTCACGAGCATTAAAAGAAAATAAGGTACACGTTCACACACAGTGAAATACAGCTCTGATATCTTCACACGTCCTGCTCGCGTGTTTTATCTTCCTCTGGCACATTGCATGATTGTTTTCGCAAGAGCAGTTTTTTGTTTTTGTTTTATTTATTTCGTTAAAAATACTGGGTCGTTTCGGAGTCTGTGATTCAGGACAGTGGTTTTCAACCTACCGTCTCAAGAGTACCTTAAAATATCAACACGACATCTACATGTTCGTCATATAGTAAAATGCTACGACGTACATTTGTACACATTGTTTGGACTTCTTTGCAGTTTTCATCTTATTAGGATGAGCTGAAAAAATGGCAACATTCACAGCAACCATCATAACCGCCCATCAGCTCCCCAAGCAGGACAGGCCTTTAACAAATTCATGCCATGGCCTCCTAACCCCCACCGTCAGTTTCACGCCTTTCCATGTCCTTCTCACTCCTTTCGTGTGAATAAATAAATATTACACACATAAAGGTATGCTTCATGCACTCGTGAGAAATAAAGAAGTAGAAAACTAGACAACAGAAGTGATAGGTTCGCCGGAGAATCGAACCCAGGACT